>RJWJ010015318.1:0-36376 GCA_004363605.1 Indri indri | reverse complement strand
AATTCACATTCTGGCCATAATTGCAGATTTTTGAAAAAATTGCCTTTCCAGTTTGGGGAAGACACAATTTGTTCCTTCCAGCCCTTAGTTGAAGGACCTTAGCCTGAGGGTGACTAAAAAGCCTATGATATGTTTTGGAGAAGTGAAAAGAGGAGGCTGGCTGAAAAGACAGGTTGAGATGAAGACTGTGGATTTAATCCCATAGCAACGAGGAGCCACTGCAGGATTTAAACCCAGGGAGAGTGACATGCTAGAACTGTATTCTAAAACATCCTTCTGATGGCAGTACGAATATGGTATGGAGGGCAGTCATACAAAGCAGAAAGAAAAGCTGGAAAGATAGTGAAATAGCTTCAGTGAGAAATTATGAAGATCCAGATTAATGTTGAAACAAAGGAATGAAGAAGAGGGGACAGATCCGTAGCCAAGGAGGAGTGGGAGACAAAAATGACTTTAAAAACTTGACTACGCAGTTATAAATTGTTCAGCCTAATGTTTCACGATATGTTCAGATTAGAAATAAAAATGTGGGATTGGAAAAACAACAAAGATTTTGAGTTAATATTATAGAAAACTAAGAATTTACCAGTAAAATAGATGATTAATGTAGATTTAGGATTTACCTAAGTGTGGCCAGCAGGTGGCGGTAACTACACACAGAAATTTGAATTTTTTTCTCTAGCTCTGCGTGCAAATAGTGTTTTTCAGAGTTGTTTATCTAGTTTAATTAAGGTATGATACAAAAATGTTATGATGTTCTTAAGTTCAACTATAGGAAAAGGGAAAGGTTTTCCATAGGATTGAATTGAATAGAATTTGAATGGAAAGTGGAATTCGTGATTTTCTAATCCTAGGAATTCATGAATGGGCTTTTTTGGGGGGATGGGGAAGGTGTTCCTTGAAATCCCAAAAACAACCTGCAAATTAACGGGCATGTATACACTTTCCTAAGAAGAGAATCCTTAGCTTCCATCATAGTCTCAAAGGGGTCTGTAGTCCCCAAACATAACCTAACAGTGTAATGTACAAATTATAATCCATGTCTATTTTCTTTAGGACAAAGTTTAAAATACTCAGCCTAGTATTTCAGGATCTTCATCAATTTCTTCCTGCAAACTAATTCATTTGTATTACTTACTACATAAAAAACCCACTTATCCTGCTATCTGAACCTTTCATTTTCCAGACTAGCCATAAGACCATAAAAAATTCATAAAATTTTAGCATAATTCTCCAGCTTTTGAAGGATTAAAGAGGATATCAAAGTGTGATATGGGTGTGGTTTAAAGTATGGTCCAACAGACCTACCATCATCCATTTATCAGCTGTGTCACCTTGGGCCCATTATTCAACCTCAGTTTCCTCACCCATAAAATGGTGACAATAGTAGTATGAGTTTTACATAAGGTGTTACATGTAGAACACTTAAACTAGTACTTGGAATATTGTATGTGTGTGCGTTTAATTAGCTGTTAACCCAATAGCTAAAAAGTCTCACTTTCATTGAGTGAGTAACTGTGAAAGCTAAACCTTAATGTTGCGAAAGCTAAGAAGCATGATAGAAGCAAAAGGAACAGAAAGGGAAAAAGACCAGAAAAAAAAAACTGAGAGAAAAACAGACTTATCTGTGAAAACAATGAGCAGTAGGAAGCTAATAAAACTATAAGTACTAATAATAGTGGTGGTGATGATGATTTCTAACATGTATTGCTCTGTTCCAGGCTCTGGTTTAAGCATTTTACATGGATTAAGTCCTTTTACCTTCATGGAGTGGCTGACACTGTCCACTGCCTTCCCAACTATTACTCTCGTCTAGCTAACAGGACCTTGCCCGTTGTTCACTTTGCAATGTATACAATGTAGCAATCATTGCTGGTCTGAGACTGTCACGACAATCTTAATTATCTCTGCTGGACACTTGTATCCTAGCCTCCCCTGTGGCCAGAAATGGCTATGTGACTTGAGATCTGGCTAGTGACATGCAAAGGCCAGTATGCTGGGAAGCAGGGGCTCTGGGAAAACATTTGCATCCTTAGGATCAGGCATGAGAGGAGGGCTTGTTGGAATTGCTCCCTTTCTTTCTTCCTGTCGGCCATCTGGTGAAGACCTAGATCACAGAGCTGAAAGACAGATCTGGGATCTGTGATGATATTAAACTGTAGAATTAACCTTGAGATTGCTACCTCCAGACTTCTTATTGAGAACAATAATAAATATGATATAAGCAACTGTTACTGTACTTTCTCTAATTGCAGTTGAAAGCCCTCCTATGTGATACGGGTAGGCGCTATTGTTTTCTCTGCTATTTTTTTTCTCCATTGTGTATGGATAGGGAAACTGAGGAATGGAGAGACTAAATAACTTGTCCAAGATCACACACCTAGTAATGAGTAATCCAGACTTTGAATCTAGGCATTTTGGCTCCAAAAGCTATACTCCGACAAAGAGTAGGAAACATAAAAAGGATAACAAGAAACAGATACAGTGATGACTGAGTACAGATTTTGTCTCAAAGGGACATGGTGGAAATGCTAACCTGAATTGCTTTACAGACTGAGTACATTCAGTTAAGGGCCAGACAGACCTATATGGAGCAATGACATTTAAGGACATTGATATTTTAGATTATACAATACAGATAATGACACTCACACCATGATAACACTGAGACAGCAAGAAAAGGTCAGTTATGAAATAATTTTTAGAAATATTTATGTCGGCATCTGTTAAAAGGCTTGAATGATTAGCTTTCATTATTTGTAAACTTAAAATTGCATGACACACCTCTGATCTGTTGCTTATGAGACTCTGCTAACCCAGAACACCTTCTGTCTTTCTCCTTGACATCTTCATATTTCCTGTGACACTTAACGCTCATTGGCTGAAGCAACAGTTCTTTGGGTAAGCGGTCTCTGGGTGCCGTCCTTAAAAGCTTCAGCCCTGAGCTTTGGGAGACCTTGAATATTCCTGGCAGCTGAAAAATGTGTCAGTGAAATGGCTTCTAGGGGAAAAGGATGTGGCTCAGGAACAGTTGGGGTTAAAGATTTTACCTGAGGCAACTGCTCACAATGGACAGAACTCTCCCTCTCGGCTTCCTCCTTCCCCCACGTGTGTGCCCTACCTTAACCCACAAGGCCTAACCAATGAAGAAAAGACACAACAAGAAGAACATTGTCCCACGTTGCTCCATACCGAGCTCTGGCCACCAATTTATTTCATCTAAATACGTACTGATAAATGATTAATGGTTCAATGTGCCACCATGTCTCAGGGTCGATTCTTATATAATTCTTATATCCCACCTTCACGTTCCCTATTCCCGTCCCATGAAATTTCGAACACATTCAAGTTCTAGAATTTTATAGCTGTGACTTCAGAAATCATTTTATTCTATTTAACAGCATTGAAATTTTAGGCTAAGAACATGGTTTTAATTGTTCTCTACTTTCATGAATGAGTATCCTGTTTTCCCAACTAGATTATTAAGATCTTATTTTTTTAAAAGATTTCAGAATATTAAGGGAGTACAAATGTTTTGGTTACATGAATTGCTTTTATACGACTTGAGTCAAAGTTATAAGTGTACCCATCACCCAGATAGTGTACATTGTATCCGTTAGGGTATGATTTCACCTATTGAGATTGTAAGATCTCTGAAAGCAGAAACTATTCTTTACTTCACGGTGTCAAGCATGGTTCTGAGAAAACACTGGGTACCCAACATATATTCAGTTGGTGCCTCCCCATGCCAAACACAGGGATTAATGAACCTTCATGATTACAAAATAAGTGAATAATAGTATCAGCTGGGCTTGGTGGCATGGGCCTGTAATCCCAGCCTTGGGGAGGATTGCTTGAGCCCAGGAATTTGAGGCTGTAGTAAACCAAGATCTTGCCACTGCACTCTAGCCTGGGTGACAGAGAGAGACCCCATCTCTTAAAAATAAAAAACAAGAACAATATCAAACAATGTATGTGTTATTTGTTATATACATGGGTCCACACAATTGATCTGCTTGCATTTTTCACTTACTCTTTTTAAAAACTCATTGACTACTAAGACAAAGCCTCTGTCAGTCCCCAAACTTCTGAGCCTTCTACTCAAATACTTAGCAAAAACTTCTCTAATTCAGTGGCCTGAATTTAAGAAAGTAGGACCTTGTTGTAATTGCAGCAGGAGGGATATTGTCTATTCCACCTCTGGTTAACCACAGACAGTCCAGGAAACTCTAATTCAAGGATGACCAAATATTGGCAAGGCAGATTAAACACAGGTTTTGGAGTCAAACTTGAGCAAGTCTTTTAACCCCTCCAAGCCTGTTTGCACCTAAGCTGGATGTAATATGTGCCTCTGATGACTGCTGTTAAGATTAAATAAGAAAATGGGTACAAAATGGCTAATCTTGTTAGTTCTCAATAACGTCTATTTTATTTCATGGTGGCCTTTCATGTCTAACCATGAGATGAGGCTGAGCTAAACATTATGGGCAAGGAAGAAACTGCAAAACCCTGATATTCATAGAGCTTTATTTTCTCAGCCAAGCACCAGGCAATCATGCTGGGAGCATTAGAACATGATGGATGACCTCAGTGGCATTTGATTATTTATCAATTGATACAGGTAGAAAACTGAATTTGATTAACTGGTAAAGCTGAAAAATTGAATTTAGACAGGCATACTGGTGTAACGTCTATTCCACACATATTTCATCTGTGTGTGGTGCTTCTCTGATGTTCATTCTATCTGATACAGTCTACGTTTTGATAATTCCAGTGAAAGAAAGAAATTAGCTGAAAAATCAGCAACAAGAAGTGAATGAAAGACCGTTAAGAAACAAACCAGTCTTGCAAAGGAAAAGGAGAAGCTGAGAGTCTCTATCTTACAGGAAAAGGACACTTTTCTTCCCTCTACTTCACGCAGGAGCTGATGGAGCAATTTATCCTCCTTACAGAGAGAACAGAGTTTGCAGCAGGCAGCACAAACCTATCTGCTCTCTCACTGTTCCGCAGCCTGTTTCCCTCTCCCTGGGGCTGTTCTAGTAGCTTGAGGTCATTTCCCCAACACACATTAAAGCAGTGTTTCTGAACCTTAAAAGATAAACCTTTGTGCCCTTTTTATAAATGTAAAACATCCAATCAACCCCTGGAGATTGTGATACACTGAAACAGACTTTATCTTCTTTATATCCTCACTCCCTAAAAAAGAGTTTACTGAGCTCTACTTTCTGCAGTTTACACTGTGAAGGTATATATAGGTTCTTTTTGCATTTTCTAAATATTCAATTTTATTTTTAAGTGAGTGGGCTTTTTAAAACTACATATATTCCCACCTTTGCAAATCTCTCTACCATCACTGAACTAAAAAGGACTAAAATGGAGTTTTGTTTTGTGTCCTTCTGGGCCTGGTGTGAAGTAGAATAACAAAAATAATAACGGAAGTGCAGCATTTCCTGTGTTCCCGTTACAGAGGCACCACTGGAATCCAGCGCTGTTAATGGCACTGAGCAAGTGCAGTACTCATAGTCTAGAGAGGAGGCCGGCCAGTCCAACAATGAGGAAGCAACAGCAAATGCAACAGTGACCCAGCTCACGTTTCACGATCTTCCGTGGACAGGAGACGCTGTGCTGAGCACCTCACATGGCCTATCTCAATTAATGCTCACAACCATCTTATGAAGTTCTTGATGAGGATGCCAAGGCTTAGAGCTAGTAAAAGTCTTTCCCCAAATCACAAAGCTAGTAAATTCCCATGTTTAATTCCAAAGCCAGACTTCTTAGCTGGAGACGTATTCTGCTTTTTATGACTAAAATACAATTAATCATTGGGAGGAAAAGCAAAGGGGACATGAAGTATGTGTTTACACACACACACACACACACACACACACACACACACACACACACACTCTCACAATCACACTGCTACCCGCTAAAAAGCTTTCCAAAAGCAGTATTTGAAAAGCATTATGAAATGTACTTTAAACATGCTCCCAAGGTAGGGTTAGATTTGGTCATGGAAGTTTTCTGAAAGCAGGTGAGTTTGGGGCTGAGCTCTGGACCTGGGGCAGAGCATGGGCTGGCAGAGACCTGCAACTGGGTGCACATCTCTGGGAGGGAAAATAGCCAAGTCTAAGGCACAGAGGTGGGAATGAACAAGTAATGCTGGGAAGTTTAGTGTGCAGAGCTGAGGCAGAGTGCTCAGGTGTGGGAGAACAGATGACAGCAGTGACATGGAGTCCTGGGTCTGCTGGTAGGATAGACATAGAGCCAGGACAAACACTTAGCATTTGATAAGCTACTCATTGCAGTGTTGCTGCAGGTTCCTGATTAAGGAAATTCTATGATACTTGTTTCTGGAAAATTATTCTACTATAGTAGCTGTTTATTGGACTGGTTGGTGTGGAAAAACTAAAAATGAGGTATAGTTAGTATGTTTTAATAGACTGAGATAAGAGTGCTGCTGCTGCTTTTTTTTTTTTTTTTGAATGACCAAGGCCTGTAATCATGACTTCAGAGGTCCCTGCAATTTCATAATGGCTGAAATGGTCATTAGGACATCAGGCATGCTGTCAAGGGAGCAATCAAAGCTAGATGCCCTAGAGTTGGGGCCTCATCTACCAGAGCTGGTTTTAAATCAGACTGCAGGCTGCCTGGATGCAGAAAAAGGAGTTTCAATCTATTTGGAATTCAACCTCCTCTTCTCCTTCACGTTGTTCTCCCCATTTTATTTGGCTTGTGTCCCTAACGGTCAAGCTGACACAGGGCCCAAGGATCAAAGAGAAAACATCCAGTTAAAGGCTGCACAAACGACACCGTCCAGAAGGCTGGAACCTCACATGAGGAGTCTTGGATGCCTGTCTTCCAGACCCCAGCCTCATCTGAAGTGGGAAATGCCTTCTCCCTGCCCCCCAACTGGCTAAGGCCAAGGGTGGTGTGTAGGAGCACTTACTGCAAGCATCCACTTTGGGAGGAAGCGCTTTCCACGTAGTGCTTCAGAGCAAGTTGGAATTCTTCCAAATCCTCTTCTATCACAGACATCTGGCGCTGCACAAGCATGATGTGCTGCCAAGGAAGGGGCAAGGGTTACTGCGCTGGCTGTCACAGAGCCTCCTTTAAGCCAAGCCCTATTGCCCGACCCGTCTCTCCTCATAAAGCAAATGATTATCATCTAAAAATGTGACCAAGAAAGGACATAATTATTCCAAGTATAAAATTGTATAACGGCTGTAATACAGGCAGGGTATTTTTCTCACCTCTAGTGACAGGAACTAAACAAAGTGTTCCTTACAATGATGTATTTCTTTTTTTAAAGCACTGATTTTCAATTAGAATCACTGAGGAAGTTTTAAAATTACATTTATGTCAGGATCTCTGGGAGTGAGGTGTAGGCATTGGTATTTTTTTTAAAACCACCCTAATGGTCTCTAAAGTGCAACCAGTTCTGTGATCACTGCCTTAGAGTCATTTGCCAAATTTTAAAGAGAAGTCCTATTGTATACTGCACAGCTCCAGCTTTTCCTTGGATATTTTGTGGTATTAGACATGTGACAATCGTTACAATTAAATTTCAAAAGCTATGTGTTCACTGATAAATTTCCAAAGTTACATCAACTATTACAGGGTTCTCAAACATATTAACCAATTTTACAACAGGCTATGTTCAAAATGTCATGGCATTAGATGGAGCCTGTGTTTAATGGATCTCACTGGGTTAGACGCCAACTGCCTCTTGTAACAAATCCTATTAGCATGAGAGCAATTCTAGTTTGAAACTTCCCTAAAGACCTGCCTATGGGCTTCTCATGGAATTTTAGGTCACAACATTCATCCTTTCCTCTTCTTCAAGGATTGGGAGTGAAATATAAAAGTGCAAATAAAAGCAAGGTGTGGTCTGAATCATAAAAGTGCAAAAAACAAAAACAAAACAAAACACAACAATGTGAGGATGATCAAGATATGAGAAAAATAACTTTCACAATATTATCAGCTATGTAGCATAGGAGCTAGAAGTAAACCCCTGGTCTGCTGTCTCCTATTCCAATGAGTTTCTCACTAAATGTTAATAGCTACTATTTGTTGAACACCATTACATTGTAGGGACTATGTTAAGCACTCAGTATATTCAACAAATGTTCCTACTTTGTGCCACGTAAAGATGAGGTTCTGGATTCTGACTATATTGCGATGGATCAAGATAGAATTCTCACCTTCATAGGGCCTAGTAAAGAAATCAATAAGGCTTGGAAATAATCCTGGGTAAGGACATTAGGTGTGGTTACTGGCACGTGAAACGGACTATATGTAAATTCATCAAAAATCTACCAAATTTCTGAGGGAACTGTATTGTCAAAGAAATCTTGATCCCAGTCTTAAAATCTTCTGACAGTTTAAGCCTTAAAATAGTATTTGAGCCCACCAACTAATATGAGCAAGAAATCGGTTATAAATACTGTGTAATCCCCCAAAAGAGTGGCTGTTTCACATGTAGTCATGGAAAACAATGGACCAAGAAGAATCTTTCAAAAGAACAACGGACAGCAGGGTTTCTCCCAAAATAGAGATCCAGTGTCTAATCACAGAACTTTCTTCACTGAAAAATACCTTCCCAGCATGAATTCATCATTGCAATACTATGTGTTTCCCATTCATCCCTTTTCTGAATGGCCGTTTTTATGGTATTTTTCCTGGCTCAGTCTTATCACTGTATACTTGTATATTTTATCTGTGTGTGTGTGTGTGCACGTGCGTGCACATGCACATTGTGTTGGGGGTGCAGGGGAGATAACTTACCTGGATCTTCATAAGTTTGTCAGACATCAAGTGACTATATCCTGACCTTACAGAGAGGACTGAGCATCATGCAAGATCCAAGATTTTGAGCTAGAAGTAGTAACTGGAAGAAACTTTGGGTGGTGTCCCTCATGGAGGGGTCTGTGTGTGTGTTCTATATGTGGAATGAAAGATGCATATGAATATCTCATGGCCAGAAGGTGGACTGTGGCAGAAACTCCAAGTTGTTCATTCCTCTTCTTCCCAGGTGCACAGCTAGAACCTGTTCCCCATTCTCCCTTGCAGTTCAGTAAAACCAACTGATGAGTTCTCACCAACAGTGCATGAGCAGAAGTACCATGTGTCACTTTTGAGCCAAGACTTTTAAGGAAGATGTAAGCCTCCTCCACGTTCTCTTGCCCCTAAGGGATGGCAGAACCACAGATGAGAGGACCTTGCACAGCTGAACCATAGTGTGGACTGGGCAAGAAACAAACTTTTATTGTACTGGGACCATTCCATACTTTGGATCTATTTGTTTCTATAGTGTAGCCATCATAATGAGTTCAATTTTAATTAAGCTTTGTTTTATTTCCTCCAAGGATCAGGGATCAAGAATCAGTAGATATAATGTAACTCTCTCCTAAGGTTTTGTGGTGAACAGTCATCCCAATATGACTTTCACTGGCACATGGTTTTAACAGTAATAACTAAGTAGAGTTAAAGTTAATGTCTGCAAAAGTAATGTCATATCCTTTTCATATGAATCTGCAGGGACTTCTTGGTCAGGCATTTGTGATTAACAATGACCAAATGCTTCTCACGGGCTTCCCTAATGAGATATATAAATACATCCACCTATTCCACCATAATTCTTTTAGTCTAAAGGCAATTCTTTTGCATTGCTACCCAAACAAGTCATATCTTTCCCCTCCTTTCCCAAGACATTTACACAAAGAAATCCATTTATGAGATCCAGATAATCTGTGTAAATTTGGTAACTATTCTGACAAGCGGAGCTTTTTGACTCATAGGTAATCTAAACTAAACCTTCAGAAATCCAAAGAAAACACTTAAATTTTCTATGCTGTCCAGGTCAAGGCAAGTTACGGGGTACAGGGCATGGGGGAGGTGGGAAATCTTGTTGCTATTTCTATATATCTCCGCGTCAAATATGCAGCCTGAAAGCTTACTAAAATCTGGGATCCCAAGTTGTAAATAGTTAGCCCAGAGCATTCTTCCATGATGCTACATTTTTGTTTCTTTGATGTAGAAGATGTAGTATAGCCTTTATCATTTACCTTCTGAGAATTTTGTTACAATGGAACTATGGTGGAATATTTGGAATTTATTGGACTGAAAAGTGCTGTGTGTATGAAGAGTCAATCTGAGTTTACAGAACAGTATTTGCCAGTGACATTAGGTTGTAGTTGCATTTGTCTTTGATTTCTTGGAACATTTGAAGAAATGTCAGCTTTTTTAATCTTAGGAAACAGAGATGCGTTTTAAAAGCAACTTATTTTTTCCTGTTATCTGGCTCTATTTACTATGCTTACCATTGTGTTCCAAGTTTGTCTTCAGTGTTATCATAGCCTTTCTCGTGTGCTCTCAATGACTCTCTTAACAGCTATTTAAAGCAAGACTATATTTTAATACTCTATAACATATTAACTGTCAATAGTCCCCAAACCCTTAAGAATGTTTGGCAGAATTAATTTACTTCACAAAACATATGCATAGGTTTGATATGGGGGTTAAGAGACAGAAAAAGATATTAGATTTGTAGACTCGTATTGTATAAGCTATTTTAGTATACACAACAATGTGCTGAAGAAGAGTTGGAGTTTTTAAAAAGCACAAGAATGCACTCAAGCCTTTTTAAAAAATTATCATGACTTTTTAAAAACTCCTTTTGCAACCAGAGTAGTCCCCACATAGCAAAAACAATCTTAAGCAAAAAGAACAAATTGGGAGGCATCAATTTACCAGACTTCAAGCTATACTACAAGGCTATAGTAACTGAAATACCATGGTACTAGCACGAGAACAGAGACATAGACCAATGGAACAGAACTGAGAACCCAGATATAAAACTATCCTCATATAGCCATGTAATCTTTGACAAAGCAGACAAAAACATACACTAGGGAAAAGAAGCCATATTCAATACATGGTACTGTGAAAATTGTGTAGCCGTATGTAGAAGACTGAAACAGGATCCGCATCTCTCACCTCTCACAAAAATCAATGCACGGTGGATAACAGACTTAAACCTAAGGCATGAAACTATAAGAATTCTAGAAGAAAATGTTGGAAAAATTCTTATAGACATTGGCCTAGACAAAGAATTTATGAAGAAGACTCCAAAGGTAATCACAGCAACAACATATAAATAAATTGGACCTGATCAAATTAAAAAGCTTCTGCACAGCCAAGGAAATGATGACTAAACAGACAACCTACAGAATGGGACAAAATATTCGCATACTACACATCCGATAAAGGGCTGATAACTAGAATCTATATAGAACTCAGGAAAATCAGCAAGAAAAAAATCAAAAAACCCCATTAAAAAGTGGGCAAAGGACATGAACAAAAACTTTTCAAAAGAAGACAGACTAATGGCCAACAGATATATGAAAAAATGCTCAACATCTCTAATCATTAGAGAAATGCAAATCAAAACCACATGAGATATCACTTATCTTCAGTGAGAATGGCTTTTATCAAAAAGTCCCAAAACAATTAATGTTGGCATGGATGTGGAGAGATAGGAACACTCGTACACTGCTGGTGGGACTGCAAACTAGTACAACCTCTGTGGAAAGTAATATGGAGATACCTCAAAGAGCTACAAGCAGAACTACCATTTGATCCAGCAATCCCATTACTGGGCACCTACCTAAAGGAAAAAAAGATATTCTATAAAAAAGGACATCTGCATTCTGATGTTTATAATAGCACATTTCGCAATTGCAAAGATGTGGAAACAACCCAAGTGCCCATCAATACATGAGTGGATTAATAAAATGTGGTATATGTATACCATGGAGTACTACTCAGCCACAAAAAACAATGGTGATCTAGCACCTCTTGTATTATCCTGGATAGAGCTGGAGCCCATTCTACTAAGTGAAGTATCACAAAAATGGCAAAATAAGCACCACATGTGCTCACCATCAAATTGGTATTAACTGAACAACACTTACATGTGCATATAGTAGTAACATTTAACAGGTGTTGGGCAGGTGGGAGCGGGGAGGAGAAGATGGGTATATTCACAACTAATGGGTGCGAAGTGTACCATCTGGGGGATGGACAGGCTTGAAGCTCTGACTCGGGTGGGGCAAAGACAATATACATAATGTAAACATTTGTACCGCTATAATATACTGAAATTAAAAAAAAAACAGAGATAACATCTAGAAAGTGATCATTCTATTACAATAGTCTTTTAGTAAGAAGTGCCAAAGGCACACGATGGAACCAGCAAAAAGGATGCAGGTGGATCAATACACTTGGCCAAACCCAGGGTGCGTGGTCTAGTTGGAGTGATTCCTTTCAAAAATCACATTGACCTTTCTATGATTCATACCCACTGCTGGGTATCTGACAGCTAGATAACAATAAATTATCTCCGAATTTTCAATGAGTCATAAAAGTCATGGTCTTGGACATTAGATCAGGATTTGTCCCTGATGTATCTCTATTTCCTATTTTCTTACAGCAAGAACAAAATTGTGAATTGTGGAGTTGCTGTCTTTATAATGTGCTTGTTATAAATCATTTGGAATGTTTTAATACTTCTATGCAGCATGTTTCAGTGCTTTTAGTGCAATGTTAGAACAACTGAATGGAGTAAGAGATAGATAGACATTATTTTTTTAACTCCTACTTGTTCTTTCTGGTTTTATCTTAAATATTATGTCATTCTGGAAGCACGTCTTGATCCCCTAACTTAGATTGTGTCCCCTTGTTGTATAAATCTATACTTTCCTGTATTAATCCTCATCACAGTCCCTGTTTAATTTCTTTCTAGTCTGTTTCTATCCTGTGATACTCACTGCTTCATTTCCAGAACCTCTCTCCAGGCCTAGTGTATAGTTGGTGGTCAAGTTATTTGTGGACAAACACATTAAAGATGTTCTTGCTCTTTAACTATGGATTATTCTTGGAATTCTTTTAATGAATTTTATTTATTTATTCATCCCTGAAGAGGATTTGAGGTGGCCCCGAACACTCTAGAGCACTGCACATGTGTTAGGGTCTCCTTTATCTATCTCCATCACCGTGTCCTCTATTTCCTTTCTTCTTTCTCCTTCAAGAGCATGGGGTATCAGTTAAAAAAAATTTAGTTTTACTTTCACTAATTATGTGGACTTGAACAAGTTACTTAATCTTTTTCATCTAAGTCTTCTGATAAATAAAATAGGAATAGTGGTACTTATATATCACAGAGTTTTGGGCAGGATTAAATAAAATAATGTATATAAAGTATATATAAAGTCCATGATAGGTACTAAATAAATGCTACTTCTTATACTCTGGGCTGAGAAAAAAAAAAAATGGACTTAAAAAAAGAAATCGCATCCTAGATTCATCATTATGTAATGGCTCATTGCCCAGAAAACTAGACATGGCAGTTGGTAGGGTTCAGGACTTTAGCTGTGTGCTTAAACAAGACCACCAGATAATCTGCTCTGCTCTCACGGTAGAAAATCTCAAGAAACAATCATGCATTAGTCCACAACCTCGCTAGCAAAGAGCAGCTCTACTTTAGTGGCCAGATATCCACTAAACACTAGGGCTGGAAATGTTAGAATGCATTAATGAGCATAGGTCTGGGTCGGACTGCAGGAGTCCAGCTATGGTAGTCAAACCTCTCTATGCCTCAATTTCTTCATCTGTAGAATAAGGACAGCACCACCTCATTCAGCTCTTATGAGGACTAAGTGAGCTATTTGTGTGTGTGTTTAGCACAACACTTGGCACATAGCAAAGGCTCAGTAAAAATCAGTATTTAAAAAAGCAAGTGTAATACAAATCACTTTCTGATGTGGAATTTATTTTTCAAAGTTCTCGTGCATTCAGTTATGGAGAAGGAAAACTACCTCTCTAGTCGATAAATTCTAAAACTGGTTTTGGGCACCAGGATAAATCATTGAGCACATATTAGGATTATGAGCACTAGCTGTGAAATAAAAGCAGAAAAATGGTTTTGGCCATTCTGAATAGGTTTTATAGGAATTATAGTAATACATGTACTACCACTAATGAAAAACTACAATTTTTAATGACAAATATCTTATTGGTGTCTTTGAAAAAACAAACCAGTTCAAATCATTACTATATGTCTACTCCCAAAGAGCATAACTATTTTACCTCTACATATGGTTGGAAATAGTTAAGGAATATCCTTTCTTGCTTTTAAACAAGATTGACAACTGAAACACCTTGTCTAATTTTATTTTTTTAAGTACTTCTATGCACTGTTGAATTAGTAATGTTGTGTATGTGGATCATTTAAAATTGGCAGCGGCATTGGCTGTTAGGGAACCAGCAAATGAAATAGCTGTCAGCTTTCACAAAGAATCCTTAGACGGTTTTTCTTCCTTATAGCTAGAGAGAGAAAATAGTCTTACAGTAGAAAATTATGTAAGAATAAACAATGTCTCTCATAACATTAGAAAAGTATGTTCAGGTTTTTTGACTGCGTGTAGTTTCTCCTAGATGCAAAACTATGGGACGATAACAGATACGTGATCACACGGCTAGCCGTTCCCGTGTCTATGGGACTGCACAAACCTGCTGTTCCTAGTACGTGTGCTCAATACCCCTCTCCTCTCACCTCCCACCAACATCTACCACTTTAAAATTCTAGGTTCCTGATCAATTAACACAGACCACAATCTTGTCTTTGGAGGGATAAAAGCACTAAACATGTAGTGAAAAACATAGCTTATATCAGGGCAAAGTATGCGTAAGTATAGGCTTCTGATAATTGTAGCCATTATGAATTTTTCCGAGATACCCCCAAGGCTTCCTCTGAAGATTCACTTTGTGTTATGAGTTTGGACAGATGGGCAGGAGCCTGGCACACAGGTGGGTCTCACCTTCTTCTATGATGCAGTCACTGCCCGTGGAATAAGCGCACGATTCAGAGAGGAACGATATTTCCTATCTTTGTTTCGTGTAAATGTGATGGATCCTTCAACATCTATAAAGTACGTAATACACTTTTAAGATATTAAGAAAAAAAGTGATTTTTTCTGTAGGACCCAAGATGTTAAAAGCCAAATTTCCACTAAATCCAAATGCAAACATCCAATTTCCTAAAATAAAATGTGCCATAAGTATTTGCCTCAAAATAAGGTAAAATAACAAAGCGTGGTATGTGTTGCCTTTCGATTAATTTCTTTACTAATTTCTTTTTGTTTTATCTTCATGTACTTATTAGGATCACTTTTCCATTTTCTTTCAGTTTCTGTAAATTGCCACCACTCTGGATAGACATCGTTTCCCTAGAGATACAAATGTTCCCTTTTCTCTCAACATCAATTTATTCCTTGAAAAATTATTTCTGGCCCTAGGCTAAATGCTGTAAATACAAAATGAATAGAACCAGGTTTCAGCTCAGGTATATATAGTCCTCCACACAGCAGGGTTTACAAAATGTGTTTATGATACGATTTGAATGTTCCCTTCTCTGCCAGTCATATTCAATCAATTAGTTGATAATGTGATTTATACATGCACAAAATCTTCATTTTGCTCCTATTACTTGCCAGGTGCTTTCACAAAAACCCTGTGAAGTAGGTATTAGGTTTATACAAATCACAATTTAGAAAACACTACTTAGCCATTGAAAATGAAATATGTCTACTCATGTTTTCAACTTTTCATGGAGATAGTAACTAATTTTTGAAGAAATTAAATCATGGTTTCAAAAAATATATTTCTAAAACTTTCACATGGAAAAAGTACTTACAGATTTAGTATTCCCTTCAATAACTTCTTCTTCCAATGGTTCAAGTTTGAGATCCTTCAATTAGAGGAAATGGCAGGAAAAAAACAGAAATTAGATAATTTTTAAAAAACACCATATATTCAAATCATAATTCTTTCATGGCTAATATATGTATATCTTTAGTTAGAGACAAGGTCTCACTATGTTGCCCAGGTTGGTCTTGAATTCCTGGCCTCAACGTCCATCCTCCTTCCTCAGCCTCCCAGAGTACTGGGATTACAGGTATGAGCCACCAGGCCTGGCCTTTCATGGCTAATGTTGAATCAATGTAATTATCTGAAAAGAGATGAAATAACTCTGATTTTTAAAAATTGATCTATTCCTGTAAAGACTCTTTGTATCCATTTATCAATTATAAAGAGTGATTTCAGACATGTTCAGTTTGTTATTGCTTTAAATTTTCCTTCATTGATGCCATTAGAGAGCAAATTGGAGAACAGAGAAATACTAAAACAGAAAGGGGAAGGATAGGAAGGTAAAAATAAAAGTTAGAATGATTAGGCCTAACAGTCTGATTTGTTTTACTGTGAATACCGTCACATTTTCTACATTTTTGGGGAGATTATTATAAACATTAGTCTGCTGTTATAATACATTTATATCCTAGCACTAATTTGGTTTATTAAATAGAAAGTGAATTAAAAACTAAATGAAAATACTATTGATATTCACTAAAAATAAGGGATTCCTCTAAAGACCTTAGAGTCTTCTATGATGCCCAATGGATAACATCAACGTCCCTAGTGAATCCAAGTGCGTGATCTCTGAGAATTTCATTTGGTGAACATAAATCCTAGCATTTCTTCCAAGGGCAGATTATGCACAATTCCTTAAATGGATAAGAAATAAATTGAAAGCTGTAGAAATCCAGACTGTTAATAATAGAGCTGTATGGCTCTAGCTATACTGTTATCTGGTGATGCAACTTTAGGCAAGTTACTTAACTTCTGTGGGATTCACTTTTACTGTTCGCTCTGCCTTAAGTTCTTTATCCCTAGGTCTTCATCTAGCTGGCTCCTTCTCATCTCTCACATCTCAATTCAAATATCACTTGCTTAGGGAGACTTTCCCAAACCACTTACTTTGAGTATTCAATAGCCCCCCTGCCGCCAATCTCCATCATATTGCCCTACTTCTTTATAGCACTTTCCATGATCTGAAATGATCTTATTTCATGGACTTGTTTACTTGGCTTTTGTCTGTCTCTCTAGATACCAAGGATGTTACCTATTTTGATCACTGCTGTATTCCCACTGCCAGAATAGTACCTGACGCACAGAAGCTACTCAATACCTGTTGAATAAACGAATGGCTGAATGAATATCCCATCTAAATCATAACATTTCCATGAAGGCAAAAATTATATAAAATGCATATACATGTGAATTGAAAATTAAAAAGTGCTCTACACATAGGAACTGTTACATAGTAATCTCCTTGACCACTATTTTTCTGATACCAACTCGGGTACACTTTTCAGTTCTCTCTTTCCTGATCTAAGGTAAGAAAAACTTAAACCAAGTTGTATGAGTGTGACATCTTAATTATATTCCTCGATTGAGAATGTCCTGTGATCTGATGATACATTGAGGACTTCATGAAGAATGAAGAGGTTTTTCTCTGTTGTTCTTGTTGTTCTGTTTAACATTAAAGGTGTTTTCTGCAGGACCAAGCAAAACCTAAGATAAAAGCTCAGTTTGTGTCCATAAATACTCATGAAGGCTGGAATGGATAGAAGGAATACCTGAAGAAACTTGCAGAAATTGCAAGTGTTATTTCCCCTGCATGAATAGAATTGGGTTTGGTTTACAGTGCAGGAAGGATTTATCATAAATACTTAATGGAGAAAAAAGATAACATACGTTCCACTGCAGGTTCACTTCCTTTCAATGGGGAGATCAAGCCCAGTGTTAACAACTACAGGGGACAAGGTAGTCAGCAGTGAAATGACATGCACTTAGTCGCTGTTTGGCAATTCGGTAGTTTTCTCTAAAGACCTAATTCAGCGCAATGCAGAAGAAGTTGTAGAAGAAAACTGAACTTGCACTGCTTCTCCATTCATTAAGATAGCTCATGCTGAGCTCCGCACAGCTGGAGCCTCCCTGCTGCAAACCACCACACTGTACTTTCAGCAAACCTCAAAATGAAGCCCTTTCATAGGAGGGAGGGAGAAAACAGTCTAGCAAAGAAAGATACGTGACAGTACTTTGATTTAAAGTTGGAAAAAAGGTATGGCCTAAGTCTGAACCATTCCTTTAAAAATAACTACATAGATTTCAGATACTAAATAACATTTCATCCAGAACTTCAAAACCACTTGAAAAAGAGATATTTATATTCTTTAAATGAATCCAAACTTATTTAACAATTGAATCCTTATGTTTAACAAACTTTAGTTTGCAAATAGGAGTCCTGTGTTTCCACAGCTTCCAACGTTGGAAAACTAATTTTCATAGCCACTATTTTTCCTATGAATCTTTTCAGTCTGAGCTCACATATCAATTAATAAAATAAGAAAGGAGGACAGTTGATTTGCAGCAAGTTCATAGTTTTGGTATTGGCTCTATTATCTAGTAAGTGATCACTGTAAATTTAATAAATGAAGACAGGATGGCAGAGGAACTGGAACTCTCCAAGGTTGTTTCTCCTTGACTTGTCTCTTCTCTTATAGAATCTCCTTTTCAGAGACGTGCCCCATGCTCAGGACTTCAGGTTCATCTTTGTGGACATGGCTTTTAAGACCTTAACCTGTTGGCCTCACTTCTCTCCTACTAACATCTGACTGGGGATTTCTGCCTAAGTGTCCTATTGTACCTTGAAATGAATACATCTGAAAAAACGGTTCACCTTCTCACCTCACCTCACCAACTATCTGTCACTTGTCTCTCCCTTGTCTGTTAATGGTATAACCATCACAGACATGGAGGCTGAAGTCCTTAGACTGTCATTGCAGTTCTTCCTGTCCTTTACCCACCACACCCATCCAATGATGCTGTTAATTTCACCTCAAGTCTTTCAAATCTGCCATTTTCTTCTCACTCACTACCTTGGGTCCAGGCCCATCTCTTGCCATACCTGATCCCTGTGGGTTCAGGGGCACAAACCTGCTCTTTAATGCCTGAGCTGTTTTTTTTTTTTCTTGTGTTAATCCATTTTGCATTTGTTTTAATTTACTTTGCATCTTGCTGCTCAATTTTCTCTCTGAAGGATCCTTCTGGTTTGTCACTCACCTGTTGAAAAATAATAAATGCCTCCTGTTGTCCCTGAGATCAAGTCCAAATCCCTTAGCCTATTATTTAAAGCCATCCATGATCTGGCCTCCATCTGTCTACACAACCTCATTTGTCACTACTTCCCATTAACCAGGCTGATCTACCTTTGTTCACGCCATCACCTTCCTGAATGCCCTCTCCAGCTGCTTTCTGTTTACTAAAATTCTACTTCTCTCTTGCAAATATCAGTTTTTTGATTAGTTTGTTAGCCGATTAGCATGTATGCCAACTTTAATGATAATACATTTTCCTTTCAAGTCAGCATATGACCCTAAGGAGACCAACCAGGCTCTCTCTCCTGGGAAACAGTATCTCAAGCAGAAGCCAACAGACTGGAAATGGTTGGAACTCATTTATTCCAGTGGAGGGAGCCTGAGAGACTGCTGAGTATTTCTTGTTATCTAGATCTCTAGAATTATCTTGTCTCTTGACTTTTCCTGAATTCGGTTCTCTAGACTGTTGATTCTCTGAGCCCTTCCATATCCTTCTAGAAAATTCTTTTGATTAAAATAGAGAAGTGATTTGTGGCTCGCAATCAAATTTTTAACTGAGTCACCATTTTTAAGGCCTTGCTTAAACTCTTCCTGCCACATGAAGTCCTTCCTGAGAGCCCCAGCTCACAGCGCTCATGCCCCCAGGTGAGCATCTATAGCTTTTAGTACCTACTCCATTTCTTTAGCACATCTCAGTCAGTCAGCCACTATTTACTGAGCATCTGCTATGAATTTGGTTTTGTGCTACCATATTTTTTTTTTTTAAAACAATCTGTTAATTCTCTCTCTCAGAAAAAAAAGCATAGCTTATTTTTTTAAGTAGACTATGGATTCTTCAAAATCAGTGACTCTGTCTCAAATATAAATGTTCCTTCCCTGGTGCCTGGCATGGACAGAAAACACATTTTTCTCACTGATTCACAAAGGTTGACTCTACCATCAAAGTTGTTTAAAGGGAATATCACAATATCAGGACTACTTGGAACTAATTGAATTAATCAATAAAAATATAATAACTAGGAACATAAAATATAATTCTAAAGAACTGTTCATCACGTCCTAACTTGCTTGCTCACTAGATAGTTTCAATGTCAAAATCATCAGTTAATATGCTAATTTCTAGAAGTTGAGTGTGGAATCTCATCTTTCAGTACACAGCACTGCCATTTCCCCGAATTAATTTGAGAGATTCCCAAGACTTCAACCAAGTCATACCTAAGAGCTTACATTAGCATCATTCCAGCATGCTGCCACCTGGGTTACTTGATAACCGTAGAGCCAGGCAGTGTAGTAGATTTATTTAACTCTTAACCCCACATCCTATTTTAAATATAATTGGTGGTGGGAGGAGAATTGACATGAGCTTCTATATTTGCTTCAACAACAACAAAATTCCAAATAACTACCAAGCAAGCATTTGTAGGATCACTGGGATCCTGGCTGTTACTCTATCTGTGTGGCAGCCGTGGATGTTGAGGCAATGAGGAATATTGGGTCAGAATATCTTGAAAAACAGGAGAGAGAATAAAGGAAAGGAAGCACCCACCTTCTTTTCCAGTCTATCAATTAACTTCTGGAGTCTATTTATCTGGGTCATCCACTGGTTGTCTTCTTCTAATAAGCCTGGGGGTGGGGGATGGAAATTACGAGGGTACTTATTAAACTTCAGACACAGTAGGAATGCTTGGTTATCTCAGAGCTTTCCATTCACCCTGAAGGAAGGATGCAGTGTCATTGACTAGTCAACACATTTTTTAAAATGTTTTTCACATGAGCGCTAAGTTATTGATTTCTGTAGATTCATGCATCCCAGTGGGTTCATTTCCATGGGCCTGTTTTTCAAGTTGTTGGCTGTCTGGCCTTTGATATTCAAATGAAAAGAACCTGCTGAGCCATTTATAAAATCCCATACGGTAGTTGGTTATCTTTTGAAAAAAGGAAAGCATCAATCAATAATTCTAAACTTACCTGTAGGGCAGTGGCAGGAGCCCATGAAACCATACCCCTGACACCAGAAAGGTATAAATAGCTACAATTAAAAAGGTCATAAGAGCAAGACAGCTAGTGTCTCCTTTTCCAGGAACTAACTTGAGTATACATGGACACCATAGACATGGTGTAGCGGCTAAGTGTGCAGACTAGAGCCTGTTGATCTATGCTTGTATATATGATATATACACATGTGTATATATGTATGTAGGATATCTGTATGCATGTGTATATATGTGTGTGTCTAGCACCAAGACAAACATTATATACATCGTGCTATTATTGCTGTTGTTAATATTACATAAAGGTGCAAAGGGAAGAGTTACGGTCTCAGCCCCTGCACAAACATCCTGGCATCTTTGTGTATCCTTTACTGTAGCTTACTCAAGATGTTTCCACAGTCATTTGCTGAAGTATTATTATTTAATGTTTCTTGAAATGGGAATGTGATTGAATTCAAGACTATAAAGCTTTCCTTTAGTTTTGAATGCAATAAAGGTTAAGACTTAATTGTAAAGGGGTAGTGATGTACATCAGAATTCACTTTTCCATCTGCCTTCTTGGAGGAAGCACCTCTCAAAGCCCACAAAATAAATTATGATGTAAAAATGATCATTAGCTCTGCCACAAAGAAGTGGCTACAAAAAAAAAAAAAAAAAGGAGAGAGAGAAAGAAAGAAAAGAGGCTGAAGATATTATAAATGTATAAATAAGTTTACATTTACTTTTTAATTTACAAATTAATTAACATATTTCTAATCTGTACTGAACCCAAAAGGATGTAAGGTGGCTATCACATCACAGTCCCTAGGAAGGTTATTTGGAACTAAGACTGTTTTCTAAATGGTTAAAATGGAAAGAACAATCTACATTTTGCCTCAGCAGCCTAGCATTGTCATTTTCTAGTCTCATGTGGGGGACTGTATTATTGTTCCCAATTCTACACTTTCTTCCTACTATAGAAGTATATGTATAATACCCTTTGTGTATATGTACTTTGCCCACAACTTGGTGGTACCTCCTACTATAAAGGGTGAAGTGTTATTTCCTTCCCCTTTGTTACTGTATTTGGCATGTGACTTGTTTGGCCAATGGAAAGTTAGCGGGCAGGATGCACACAGTGCATAGAACAGTGGTTTTTAACGTACTTGTGTAATTTTGATCTGGCTGCTTGAGCTTCTGACACCCACCAGGAGAAGAAAATGTGTCACTTATCCCAGAAGAAGGCTGTATGAGGAGAGCCGAACACTACATGCAGCCCAGGGCCTGGTCCGGCTGAAACTGCCCAAATCACAACTAGCCAGAGACTCACGAGAGAGAAAAACATATATTTGCAATTGTAACCACCAAGATTTTAAAGTTATTTCACAATAAAAATGGAAATGGACTAATATTCCATGTGACCATGGACAAACCACTTAGGTTTCTGAGCTTTGGTTTCCTCACCTATGAAATGGGGAAATAGGGAAGTTAACATCTCATGAGGTGTTAGGATAAAATAAGGCTCTATTCAAGAAAGGATTCTGAAATCTTTCAAGTACAGATGGTATAAATATAGGATATAGTTAGTACTTTGATTTTCTGAATCTTAGATTTACAAAGATTCATTTGTGTTAGAACAACATGTTCAAGTAATATATGTGCATGTGTATATGCATACTTCGTAAAAGTTACTCCAATGTTTAGCAACTTGAGTTTGCATATTTCAAATTGATTTCAAAATATTATGGTTGTAAATGACACAGTTTAAATTTAATAACCTAACAATTATTAGTAAGGTTTAGCCCAATAAATCTTACATTACAAACTTCAAAAACATCAGCTATGGCTAATCTTATCCTGGAAACAAGGATGCTTTTCCTAAGTGAATTTGGGGTATGCTTGGGGAGGCTTGGAGATCCAGAGCATAAAAGAAACCTGTTTGCTTCAAGATGGCAGAGAGTTCTACAGAGCTCAAGTCTTTTGGGTGTCAGCTAATGCAGCTACTTTCTTCCCTATTCGCCATCTTTCTGTGTGCTCCCTCAGGTACAATCGCCAGGACTCAGACAGTGCTGATGGACAGGACAACTGCCCAGTTCTTAATACCCTACACTCTTTACCACTGGAGTTTCAAACTTATTTGGTATAAGGAAAGTGTTCCATTATTATTATTGTCTTAGCTGTTGTTTGTTAAAACAATCAACTGGAAAAGGCAAAATAAGTTGACTTTGATGAAGAAAAACAACGAAGGCTGTGTTACCTGGACCGCTGACATTAAACTGAGGGCTGTTAGGAGAAAAGCTGTTGTGTCTCTGGACCCTGCGGCTTGATCGTTTTCCAGGCCACTGAATCGACAGGACTTCTGGCTTGGTCGGCCCTTGCCTTGAATGACAGAGATAACATTTAACCTCAATGTCAGCGCTTCAGTCTCTTGCCTCCAGGAACAAATCTTCAAATGTCAGTCACAAAGGTTTTCTAGTGCAGTGAAATGAAAACTTATGAGAATGACTGCTCGCAAACATGCTCTAGAAACCCGAGGTAATTTGGTACTAGTGTATGTGAACCGGAGGAAGAGCATTCTGAACTTTCTTTATTCTTAAAATTAAAAAGTCTGAGTAAAAATCGTAATTTTAGAAAGACTTCTTTGTTGGTCAACCATCATAGAAAAAACATTTATGTGTATGCTGCTGTTGTATTTTGTTTAGCTTGAGGACACCTACGGAGTTTTCTTTCTTTAATTCAGTTTTTAAAATTTATTTTTTGATCAAAGCTACACATCCTTATATTTTTAAAAGTCAAATAATTCTATAAAACTTATTTCAGCAAACAGGAGCTCCCTCCTCTCGCCTCCATATTATACCCTCTCTCCTCTTTCACAAAGACAATACTTTTTAGCAGGGGTTTGCTTTCTTATCAGTCTATAACATGCTTAAATTGCTAACTCTTTATTTTTTTAGTTTTAGGCTTTATCCATTAACTTTCCAATATGAAAAGCTCAGGCCAATGATATACACATGGAAATGTTATAAGGAACTCCCAGGAAGGCTTCTTGAAAGGACAGATTCAACTAGGAGGAAACCCTTTTGTCTTTCCTTATTCTTCTTTCCTGGTTGGAATGTGGACATGATAGCTGGAACTCCAACAACCACCTGGGACCATGAGGCAAACTTGGAAATGGAAGATTTTCACTTGAGATGTGAAAAAGAAAGTCTGTGATAAATCTGTAAAGATGTCGTACTTGAATTAAGCTGCTCCCCACCAGATTTCTTTATAGGGGATAATAAGCCCTTATGTGTTTAAGCCACTTTTTTTTTCTGTGATAGGTAATCAAATCTAATACTAATATACTCATCCCAAAATCTTTATTGTTTGTCAGCTAGGGAAGATTCCTTTAGCCTTTCTCTTATGTTAGATTACCTCCTCCTCCCTTTTACTACATTTAATTTTTGTTCTTAATTGACTCCTTTGTTTTGGTGGAAAATATCCCCTAATTGATTCATAAGAAATGGTGCACGATAAGAGGTAAAACTCTTGAGATTTTGCACATATGAACACTTACTTTATCAGTGGAGTCATGGAGTAAAGGATTCTAAGTTGCAAATGATCTTGAAAAAGTTGTTCCATTATGTTCCAGCTCCCATAGTCACTACTGAAAAATCTAATGTTTTCTTGATCCTTTGCATATGACCTGGTTTTTCTCTCTGGGAATTTTTAGACACCTACCTTTGTCTGCAGTATTGTGAAATTTCATAATGGCATGTCTTGGTTTTGGACTTTTATTACTCATTATAGTGGGCTCTTGGTCTGTTCTATCAAGCTGGAAACTCATGTCCTTGTTCTGAGAATTTTTCTTGAATTATTCATTTCATAATTTTTCTCCTTTGTTCTCCTTCTGGAATTGCTGCTTAACAAATATCGGACCTCTTGGACTGACCCTTTAGTTTTCTTATTATTTCTTTCCTGTTTTTTTTTTATCTCTTTGTAGAGATTTCATCACACTTTTATATCTAAATTTGCCTCAGAGAATATCATTTTTGCTTTCATACTTATAATTTCCAAGACCTTTTGTGTGTGCTTTCAATATTCTTTTTTTTAATAGCATTCTGTCCTTAATTCATAAATGCAATATCTTCTCTTAGATTTCTGAAGTTTATTGATCATTTTATTTTTAGAGGTTTTTTTTCCTGCTGTCTGGATTATTTCTCTTTCTTTTCTTGTGTTTGATTTTTTTTTTTGTTTGTTTGACCCCACACATTTTGGAAGCAGGAACTACAAGGCTAATGGGAACCTCTGTGTGGGGACTGCCAACTTGCAGCCTCTGCTGCAGAGTGGCCTGGCTCGGCCTGTTTATTGGGGGACCCTGACCATTGGCATTGCTAAGTCTTTTCTCTTGGACTTGTCAGATCCCTCAGAGGAGCATATCCCAGCCGGAGGGAGAGAGCCCAGCGGTCAATACTCTGGGAGCAGAGTGTTTGAAGGGGATATCACAGCTCACTCTTCAATATGGAGACTTCATTTAATATTTTGTTTTTTAGCATTGGGCCCTGACCACCATTTGTGCCCACCTCCAGAAATTACACCTCTAGTTCTTTAAGGATCAGGCGGAGCTTTCAGCAGTATGTCAGCTCTACCTTCGCCCTCACTGACAGTTGCACATATGCAGCCAGTTCTTGAGCTTCGCAGAGGTTCTGTGATACCAACTGTATCGCATCTTGGCTTCTTGCACTGCCTGTGTAAGTTTCAGCTTTCTCAGAGCTTCCAAATCAGTTTCCACTAGATTCACCTTCTTTCCAGATTTCAGGTTTGTGTCCCTTTGGCTCTTTTTCTATCCTTTTTTTTTTTTTTTTGGTGGTGGTGGGGGAGCAGTTAATGCTTCCTTTTATCCAGGTAATTTTATTGTCATTTTTTAAGGGTTTTGAGAAAGAACAAAAGAAATAATACATGTTTAGTCTCCAGTTGTTAACTAAATCTCCCTATGGATTTTGCTATGGCATAAAAAAAAAAAAAAAAAAAGAAAAGAAAACCCAACTATCTAGAAGCTTTGGTGTTCACGGGGGTAGGTGATTAGAACAGTCTTTTTCTATGTTCAAGCTAAGGGATTGTAAGCTGTTTTTTATAATCATCTGTGGGTGAAACTAAAGCCTTTTCTTACTTCTATAATGCTATCCTATCAAAAGGAGAAAAGTAGCTTTCAGGTCCAGAAGGAATCATTTCTATCCCTGGATACAGAAGAACTTTGAAAAATAAAGCAAACTTGCAGATTCTATTATAAAAAGGAAATCTGCATATACTTAACCATGTTCCCAGAAATCTAGTTTGTGAGGAAGAGGTTTATGTAAGAGGACAGGGGTCCTCTAGAAGGAAACTTTGGTATAACATAATGACTATTCTTGTCATTGGCTATTAGGTACTTTCAGAAGACATGGGATTTAAGTGACTCCCATTTAGTCAGTTTGCCAGGGCTGAAAGAGTGTCGTAGAAAGCCATCTGAAAACCTCACCTCCATGGCATTCCAGCTGTACACACCCCTTCTCTCTGAAATAACTATTTTCACATGAATAGACACAGACATTCTGCCCAACATGGCACGTCTAACTCATTACTGCAGGATGAGTGATACTGTGTGATTCTGCCCTGAGCTGATAGATGGAATGGATGACTTCTCTAAATTTGCTATATCCCAAGGAGGTTTTATATCCCTAGCTTTCACAAATGTTAAATCCCAAAGTAATGTTGATGCTGAAGGGAAAGCAAATCATTCCAACCCGGGGAATTTTAATGATATGTGCGGGTTACAACTTTTACCTACACAGGGCATCATGGAATTTTCCTTTATAACATGAAAGACTGATGAATTTTTGGATACGCTAATTTGACCTCTCCTCTATGAGCCTGTTCCCCTCTTCCTCGAATCTGTGCTACATACCTACATACTAATTTTCCTTAAACCTTGTTTTCATTTTATTGCTTTTATTTACAATTTATTTACAATTAATTGCCAATGACAATCTCTGATAGAATTAAGTCTGAATGCATCTGTCTAGCTTTTAGGATCTTTCTTAACCCCAGATGCCAGATAGATTGGTCTCCTCATTGTCCCAGGGCCTCACCTACTCCTTCTCTGTATGGCTCCCTTTAGAATTCCCTTTCATTCATTCAGTTTCATACATTCAACAAGTAGGTGCACAAAGTAGAAGGGAATAACACAAAGTCCCTGTCTAGAAACTCAAAGTCTAATGGGGGAGATAAACAAGGAAGGGGCTGAGGTAAGTGGCCATACATAGAGGGCACTATGGGAGTACATGGTAGCGAAGTGGGAGACATGAAATCCTGGTTTGAGGGCAGTAAAGTCTTCCCAGAGAAAATAGTGTCCAATCAGTGTCCAAACTGGAAGTTAGCCAGATGAGGGATGAGTAACATGGGGTGAGTGAGGAGACTGATCCCTTCAGGGAGAATATTATCCTGTCATTCAAATCCACCCTACAGGTCAGTTCAAGTCATATCTCCCCATAAGGCTTTTTCACTGGCATCTTGATTAATATCATAGGAAAAGGACGGCCTTCCTCTGTCTTCTCTTCACTGGTGAGGGTCCTGGGGTTCCTGTCACTTTGGTTTTTCGTGGCCAGCTGATAGGAAGATGTAGCCTCAGGAGAGAAGACACAGCCATTTTAGGTTTGGGCCTAAGTCACGTGCTTCAGTCTGGTTCATCGGAGACTAAACATTGGGCATTACAGGCACAAACCCAGAGCCAGAGTGGTACCTCGTTTTCTGTTTTCTTGTTTATGTATTTTTTCAGAAACCTCCCAGGAAGGAGTATCACAGATTTGAGGTGGAATCTAGACACCTCTGGATGCCTTAGTCAAGTGCCTTACAATAGCACCCCCAAACTGGCATTGGACCTGTAATATTTCCCATTATTTTAAGCTATTTTTGAGCTTTGAGCAAGGGTAGCCTGTGGCCTAACACAAAGAACAGTCATCAATTAAATATTCACAAGATCGCCATGAGTGCAGAACACAAGTTTGCAGGAGCTGACTATAGAAAAAAACCGAAAGTGCAGGTGGAGGAGGGAAGCAGAGCGCTTTTCCAAGCCTCTTCTCAGGTGGTAAATGGTTGATTCCCAAAAGGGAGAACCCATTTTATTTCCAGAAAGTCTAAACAAAAGAAACAACAAAACAGGCCTCATTTTCTCATTAAGAACATGAAATCAATTTCATTGTGCTTCAAGACATTCAGTTATCCTCTGCTCAAACCTGAGGAGCTGTGTGAATTGTTGCTTTTCTGAAGCTAATTGTTAACACTTTGCCATTTGCTATGGAATCACTCAATGCAGTGAAAATAGAAAGTTTACAATGCAAAAAATGCTTCCCAGATCCACGAAGAGTCCATCCCTGTGTTCATCAGCTGCACAGGCTCATTAGATTCTGGAATTACAGGCTTTTTTGTTAGAATTTGGTGGTGCTCATTCATTTTGACATTGTAAACACATGGTGGAAAATTCCAGTGTTTTTTGGAGATGTCCTAATAATTATGTATCTGTTAATTTGCTTAGAAAAATTGGTCCTGCAGAGTAGTCTATTATCAGCTTGTTCAAAAAACTTACTGTGTGGTTCTAATTTAAAATGCAAAAGTTAGATAAAGCACATCCATAAGTTGAAAGTAACACAGCAGCCAAAACATGTTGTAGGAGCAAGAGTTTTGCCAAACCCTTCTCTAACTCGCGAAGTATAAACAATGACAACTCAAGAACATACCAACTGTTCCCCTGGAATTACCTTGATGTCTGCTTTACGCATTCCTTTAGCACTACTAAAGGAATTTAGGTTTCTCTTTAGCATTGCTGCCTTTATTTTTATATCTATTACAATATCACCACTTATATTCCCAGTGATAACTATTGGTGGCATTGAATTTTGAAATCTTTCTCATCATTCCCTTTTCTCCATTTCCTGAAATAATTAGGCTTACTGAATTCTCAACTCTCCTCATTTTTGTCCAGGTTCACTCAGGTTCACTCAGTCTGCAATCTTTCCCATCATCTCCATATTTTCAAATTATACCCATTTGCTCAAATGTCCCAGAGGAACTCTATGAAATTGACTACCATCCCTGTACCTGTGCTTAATCCTTTACTCTTCTGAAACCCACTGGCAATTTATTTCCCCTTGTGTGTGGTATTGACCACTTTGGACCTTGCAGTACAGTTGTAGAGCTCATGTCTTATTTATGTAATAGATTTAGGCCTCCGTAAGGACTGGCACTATGTTAAATGTATCTTTGTTTCATCCACAGTGTCCTTTACATCTTGTCCCTCTACTAAACTCTCAATTAAAATTTGTTGACTAAATGATGGACACTGAAAGAAAAAGTGGAATGGTCTTTCCAGAGACAAATAATAGGGCAGGCACCCAGCAGAGGTCCCAACCATTCTTTTTAAATCTATCAATTCTCATTTTTAGTTTTCACTAGTGTAAGTACTATGCCTCTCAACTGGTTTTTCATGAACATAGTCAATAAAGAGACAAGAAATGAAAACTTTTAAGTTGCCTTTCTTGACGGGTTTGCTCCTCGGTAGTTTCCATTGCACATTCCAGAGAATTCTGGAGAGACTGCAGCTGATTCAAGGTCTCCTTCAATAAAAATCGAGTTACAAATTGTTCCAAATTGGAGGCTTCTTGGTAGTCCTAAGGGTGACAAAAGAAATGCAATTAGAAGTATGGTAGAAGAAAACACCCGGAAATGGTTTTTCCTCTCTGTACCCACCAATCTCAGGTTGGTCCTAAAGAGAGAGAGTAGAGAGAGAGTTGAGAGAGGAGGAAAGATGTGCTGGGTCCTACAGCAGAGCTCCATCCACCCACCAGAAGTTGAATAAAAAAGCCGCAGGAGGGACTGGAATATCTCACCTCCCACTGCACCTGCCTCAAAATTAGAGAAAAGGACAAAACACAGCAGAATTATAGAATAGACATCTATAGAAAAGGAAAAACAAATATCTGAGGGAATAAGACAGGTTGGAATATGACTAACTCTGAGTTTGTTTTGTGTTTCATTTAAATGATGATCACGCCATCATGTATTTTCTCTATTACGAACAAAATGCAGTCACGTTTCAGCAATTGGCCTAATTCTCTCTTAATGTATTTATTATGCCTGATCTGTATTAGGCTGAAGCCAAAGAAAATCATGTGTAGTTATTTTAAAATTAAGAAAATGTTAGGCCTGGAATATTTAAACAGTTTACTAAATCTGCTTGCTTCTCTCCCTCAGCAACTTTACCTTAAGCTCATTTGCAACTAACTTCTAGAACAACATGTCAGCCGAGAAAGCACCACACATTCAAACAGCTCCAGGTCTACACAGAGATCACTGCAGACTTAATAACCATACTTAATAGTGTGTTGGTTATGAAGGTACAAAAAGGGGTCTTTGCTTAATTAAGGTAGATGGGTGAGCTGTGGATGGTTTCACCTGCTGCTCTTGTTTCCTAAAGTCTCAGGAAGAACCAAGAAAGAAAACCAGGTTGGTGTGAAATAAAGTGGTGTCAGATGGGACCAGACAGCAAAATCTGATTTTCTAGGGTCTTGGGTGGGAACAGTATATTCAAGTTCAGCCAAGGAAAGAATTTGTTTGGCCCTGTCCCTAAACAAAATGGTTTTTTTTCGTGGTTGAAAACAGAAAACTAAAAAGGAATTATGGTGACAAGATAATGACATGAATCACGATGTGCTGGGGAATCTGAGGGCACAGTTGTAAACCCCCGCTGCAGTTATTTAACCTGGCTGATTCTCAGCCTTCTCACTTATAGCTCCAGCTAAGTAACTCCGGCATACATTCCAACTCAAAAATACTCTGTGCTTCTGTCAACTCTAAATTAGGAAATATTGGACTGTGGCCTCCTGATATAAATTACTTTGGAAGTTTTTCTATTAGAAGAACAATCTAATGTCATGGAAAACTTCTTTTCTTTCCTAATCTGAAACAGTAAAAGGTTTTAATCGTCAGTCTCTTTTTAAGCACATTCTGTGCAGGTGAACAACACAGGGAATTTTCTTATTTATCATATCTAATAGTCTTATTTTAAAAATTAAACCCCATTTTTATTTAAACCCCATTTAAGAATCCATCAAAAAAAATAATAATCATTAGAATTTTTGGTGAGTAAAATCAAGCTAAAAAATATAGAGAATACTTAATTTGATCTCATAGCTTGCTATTTATTGGCAATAAAAACTTCAAAAAATTATATCTCATTGTGTTTTTGAAAATCAAGGAAAGTTTTCTTTTGAGATGGAAAGAAAATGTGATGATAAGAAAAAAAGTGTGTTTGATTCTTTTCCCATGGTTATTTCCATTTTGCCAATGGATATTTTTAAAATAAAATTTATTACAATGAAGACAAAATATAATTGCACAGTCAGAGATTATTCCAGCTATATTTGCATTTCAGTATACACTATGACTAATCTAAAGCAAATGATAAAAAGTTTTATACCTATTTGTAGACAGCATTGAAAAATGAAAGAAGCACACATTTACCAAGCAATGAAGCATAGCGCCAGCCTTATTCTTTTCTCATTTAAATATTAAATATTTGTCATGTTAAAACTATAGAAAAGAGATTGGTATTTTTTTTTTTTTTTTAGTTAGCCAATTTAAACACTCTGGTTATTGCAATTAGATTTTAGCTTCCTAGACACAAAGGTCATGTCTTATACTTCTGTATTTCCCATGGTGTCCAGAATAGATACTCATTTAATACCTCACTGTTTACAGACAAACTCCTAACCCTGAGGATTTATTGCATTTGCTATTGTGGTCTTACATGTAAAGATTTTGGTGATGTTAAAGTTAGGTAATTAAGGAAAGTTAAAATCAGACAACTGGCTACTCCATTATTGCTTCATCATAGCAAATCAGGAAGTTATCATGTAGCTCACACTTTCATCTCACTCTAATGAGAGTTTGCTATCCCCACCAGTGACCCTGATATAACATTAAGAAACATCACAACCCAGGTGGTTGATATATTTGGTATAAATGTTGATGCCTTGGCATTGAGAGAGGCGGGTGGGTACATCAAAGGCTTTGAGGATTACATTTTTGAGTTAATTATGAAGGCTGGCTGTTATATATAGGCTGCCCCTTGGTGATAAGGAGAAAAAAGAAGTTGTTTCCTAATATCCCTAGTCATCCTTCCAGACTCTGCTCGTGGCACTCTCTCTATACACCACTTCCCTTCCGGGGATCAGACACACTTCCTTCCTCTCCTGTGTATTCCCGTAACATCTTTTCCTTACCTAGAATACAGAATCTGTCACTTTATATTGTAATTTGCTGTTTGCTTGTCTATATCGCCCATTTTAGGCTAGCTAATTTAAGCAAAGAGATTATGTCTTATTCATCTCTGCCTCTGGAATGCCCAGAACAAAGCCTGACTCATAGCAGCTTAAAGAGTGCGTGAGGAACAGGGTGCCATATGGAGAGGAAGGCACCGGAGGGAGTGTCTACGCTCTGGGAACTGCTCTTGCCGCTGGCCAGTCACCAGCTGCCTCCCCTGCCCCCAGCCCTTGCTGGTTGTAGACGCTGCTGCCCAGCTTGCCCGATCATGTGGGCTTTGCAATAATGGGAAATACAGCTTTGTTCTTAACAGACTGTTTGTCCTCTTTTTATTTTCTAGACCGTTTGTTAGTCTTCTTCCCTTCCCTTATTCTGGATCCCGGGGTTTGGGACTGCAGACCCAGGTGGCGCAGATCCAATCTTCCTTCCCTTTTCTCAGATATGCAGCAGATGTTCCTTTGGAAGGCAGTGGCAAAAGAAGCAGATGGAAAATTAAATAGATAACAAGCTGGAAAATGTCAAAGCCTAGCCCTTTTTATTCTCAACAAATGTGTTGGTCGTGAAGGTACAAAAAGGGATCTTTGCATTCCTAACTCCCCAGAAGATTGATGTACTGGCATAAGATGCTAAGATACGTGTTCCTTTGAGCAAAACCCGCATTTGAGAGACTGGCAGAAAGAACTTGCACTGATCTAATAAAGCAAATAAAAAAGAGAAAAAAGCACAGATAATACTCAACATCCAAATTCTGCCTCTCTTTTCAAACACAGTTTAGTCCCTCATGTCTGTTAGAAAAGATATGGGCAATGAAAGCGAACAGTGTATTTCTCAGATCCCAATAATGTTCATTCGTGTCATTGATAATTGTCAGTTACATGAATCATTACATGGAAGTTGTTAATAAAGTAGCATTAATACTTCCATCTTTGCCTTTGGAAAGCTAAAATGTAAACATTTCAATCCATATTACCTTTTGTAGCACTGGAACAGGGCTAGTATTCATTTAAGTAAAAATCCTAGCACTAGAAGCACAGTGCTTTGAAAATCAGGTTTCTTAGGGGACTGTCTGCACATCTTAATTGTCAGGTCATTTTCAGGAAGCAAGCTCTGCCCAACTGGTTAATGGAAGAGAGGAGATCGTAGCTATTACCCCACTATGAATTATCTGAGTTAATTGGGAAAATCAGAGCATCAGACTTCCCTGTTTGAATCAGCCCTTTTTGAAAATCAATCAAATCAATGACATCTAGTCTCAATGAATTCGTGTTTATAAGGTCAGAAACAATCGCATTTAGCAGGGGGTACTGCTGGTGACCATCTTTTGGTCTAAGTCCTTGCAACTCTCACTATGCTCGTTTGAGACATCTGTACCAGCTTCTATAACAAGGAAAAAAATATCACTTTACAAAGATAGGGTTGTCTTTTTCTCTTTTTCTACTCTTCCCCAAATTATTACCTTTAAAAATACTAACTGGCTTACACACATTATCTGTGCCCTACTTCCTTTATATATTCTTAGGCTTTCATTTTAAATAGCACATATTTTTTTTCCACACTGGGAGAACACTATATAAAATTTAAGCCTTGAAAAATAAATAATAAAGAACTGGTTCTTAATTATCTTAAAAATCGACTGAGGTTAGTGTTAGATACGTCATTGGAAACCTTAGATGGCAAAATAAGAGAACAAAATAATTTCAGACTACAGCGTCACAAGGATTAAAGAAATGATAGATTCTCAGGTTAGTGAAGGAAGAGACAGACTATAATTTTGGAATAAAATCTTATTCAACATCAATAAATTAATTTCAAAGCCCTATTTTAGCCAGATAATCTGTAATTTGAAATCAGAAAATACTTTGATGAATTATATTATTTAAGACCTTTATATTGACAAACTCCATTGTAAAGGGCTCATTCTGAGCTGTAAAGGGCTCATTCTGAGCTGTCAAGGACTTATTTTGTGTAGGCTTCTTTCCTCTGGCTCCTTCTATCAATCTGTCTCATATCAGGAGACCTTACCAAGAACGTATGACCCCTTGGATGTCTTTTCCTAAATAACAGTCCCATTCTGGTAAGAATAATCCTCTTCAAACAAGTGGAATTTTAGTAAAATGCACATGGGTATGAGGATGGGGACATCCACAGAGCCAGCCAAAATGTGGAGATAAATAGCTAGCAGATGAGGACCCAGATCACATTCCCAGGCATCTAGTCACTTAGTATGGTGGTTAAGAATCTGGGTCCAAAGATAGCTATGCTTTAGTTCTGATCCAGGCCTGGGGCAGTGGCTCATGCCTGTAATCCTAGTATTTTGGGAGGTTGCCAAGGTGGGAGGATTGCTTGAGGCCAAGAACTCGAGACCAGTCTGAGCAACATAGTGAGACCCCATCTCTACAAAAAATAGAAAAATTAGCTGGGCCTGATGGTGGGCACCTGTAGCCTCAGCTACTTGGGAGGCTGAGGCAGGAGGATCACATGAGCCCAGGAGTTTGAGGCTGCAGTGAGCTATGATGATGCTATGGCACTCCAGCCTGGGCAACAGAGCAAGACTTTGTCATTAAAAAAAAAAAAAAAAAATTCTGATCTGTATTTGTGCCACTTGACAGCTGTGTGAACTTTGGAAAGTATTCAATATTTCTAAGTTCCTATTTCCTTAACTGTGGATAAGAATAAGCTTATTGTGAGGATTAAAATATAGTATATAAAGCACACAGTAGGGTGTGCTTTTGATCAGTATTCATTATTGCTATTAACCCACTGGAGAAATGACATTATAAAGTATAATGGACAGATCATTGGCTCAGAATTCACAAGACCTGGGTTTGTCTACTATCATAACAGTTGAGCTCAGAATTATCATTAGGATAAATGCATGCTTGGTGTTTGGCATGTAGTAAGCTCTCCACAAATATTAATTTTATGGAGTTCTTTTCACACACATTTTCTACTGCACATCTGCTACCTGGCTTATTAAAAATGTATACCTTTTATATATGTATTTGTTACCATATTAAAGCTGTGATTGATGGAATTCAATCTTTGAGGAGTGTCAAGTTCAGTATGTAGAGTTCAACTACAAAATTAATCAGAAGGTTTTTCCATTTTTGTTTCTCATCAAGGGTAGTACATAGGATGCAATTTATAATTCTAAACAATGTATCTTGCGTTGCCCTTCATCTCCTCTGAATTCTATCAGCCATCTCCTCCTACAGAACATCTCATTATCTAGAATCTTTCCAGATTTCTTTCTCAGTCTCTGATTTTACTCATCTTTCTTCTTTTCCCTCCTGTATCTTTATATGTATATTGACTAAGATTTCTTTCCTTCTCTTCAAGACTGTATGAGTCTGGTTTTATTCCTTTAGGCCCATTTTTTGTTCTGTAATGCAGAAGCATGGAAGCTAGACCAATAATTATTAGAGTATTTGGGGAAGATAAAATATTGGTGGCATAGTTTATGAAACCCCTAGAATCTTCACTTAAAAACCAAACAACTATATAAAAGCAACAACAATAAAAAGTTCCAATACATGACAAATACAACAAAACTAGAGGACAAGGTATTATCATCCATCTCCAAATTACAAGTGGATAAGAACAAAACCACTGACAGACACAAGAGCCACACTGCATGGTGTCACTGGATATGTAGGCAGAAACAAAAGAAAGCAAGGAATTATGAGACAAACCTGAGAACAAGAGAACTCCAAAGAAGCCAACAAATATTCACTAGAATAACAATGGCTAATTTGAGAACAGCAGCTGAAACTGTGAGGCATTTTATCTAAAAGTGGGTGAATACAAAAATGAGAGAGCACAAAAATCCTAGTAAGGCCTAAAAGGGATAGAACCATGAGCTCTTGAAATTAATAATGCTAAATGCTACATCAGAGGGACCTACACTGAGGAGAATTTGCTGGCAGTAGAGTCAAAATTGAGCAGAACAGGGTCACAGAGACAAAGAAAAGGAGATTCATTTAAAAAGTGGGGGAGAGGAACAGAGCCCGG
>RJWJ010015317.1:0-36350 GCA_004363605.1 Indri indri | reverse complement strand
ATCAATACAATGTCATAGCAGTAATGTAGAAGAGAAATGAAAGGAAGTAAAGAAAAAAGAACATTTAAGGGATACTCAGTTTATGTTTAATTTCCCTGATTCTTTTCCTTTTTCATACAAAGTGGGTAATCTTTAGATTCTCATCTTAAACGGTGAGTAGATTATCTCTTTGAAAAAATGTTTTCACATAATATTAACTAGAAAATCAAATGATGGTAATTTCTGCACCAGTGATTTTTAACCTTTGCTGGAACATGGACTCCTTTGATCATCTGATGGACCTTTTCTGGAGCAAAACAGACAAATGCACACTTTTTTGAGGGTTCTGGGACCCAGAAATCATCTGTGGCCCTATTCAGACCCCTCCAGAATCAACTGACAACGAGTTCGGCATCACTTTCGCGTGCAAGCTCACTGCTCTCACGCACACCTCTCCGTGCCATGGTCCCATCACTCAACCCCATACTTACTCAGGTGTTTAAGTTCATCTGTGATGGTTTAATTTGTCTTTTTATAATGTCTCTATGCAGGCAGGACATTAAGAAATTAGTCATCTAAAGTCTGTATTTTTAAAAACCATTATAAAATAGGATAATTTTGAGCACACAAAGATACAGTAATTCCTTCTCATCATCGTTCTCTTTATGTAAAATTTGAATAGAAACAGATTTCTTTTTGTATACCTTTTTTCTTCAATGTGGGAATTTAAGATAAATGTATGTTAGTCAATGCCAGTTGCCACCATGCCATAGCACTGAACATCTCGCCAGGTAGAAGAGATCTCGGATTATTCATCTTTGCCTTTATTCTCCCTGTTGCCACCTACCTGGTTGATAACATATTATCTTTTTAATTTAATTTGATTTGATTACATTTTCTTATGTGTTTACTAGCACTTACATAGCACACATGTAGGGCTTGTCATATGCCAGGAACTGTTCCAAGCACTTTACTGATACTGATTCATTTAATTTCTTCCAATAATTTTATGAGGCAATTGCAATTATTATCTTGATTTTACAGATGAGGCAACTGAAGCACAAAGAGATAAAAACAACTTGCCCAAGGTCACAAAGCTAGTTCCTGCTAAAGCCACGATTAGAACTGAATTAGTCTGGCTCCAGAGTTGGTCGTAAAAATCAATTATCCTCACTTTTTTGGGGGGAGGAGGAGTGTTATCATGTACTGCTTGTATAGCCCCCATAATATGTACCAGGAAGTGACTTCTGGCTTTTAGTTGTACACACAAAATGTCATGTTGCTCTCTAGAGAGATCCACTTATATCTTGGACGTAAACATGAAACCCTCTTCCTGCCAAACAGTATTTAAAATGCCAGCCCTATCACCACAAAATAGAACATGCTCATGGTGACAGAGGAAATGTAGAACCAAGAAGAATACTGGGGGAAAAAAATCCCTCAAATCAGAGAAATGGAAACCTGCAGCATCAAAAACTCAGACAGTATGACCCTTACAAAGCATATTTGAAGAAAGTTTCTATGGAAATAGACTGATTAAAAAGACTTAATACTTTAAGGCACTGCTCTGAATATGTACATAAGCAGTAGACCTTCCAAAAAAACTTGGTTGCTTTGCTACAGCTTGTAAAGATAAGAAAAGATATCAATAATAAGTTATCATCATCCTTTTTTGGAAAGCATGTTCAGGGACATGGGATCCACCTGCAGTGGTCTGGGAGTGCTAACACACCTGTCCATGCTCCAAACTTCAATACCGGATTCCTGCAAGCATAGGAGAGTGGAGATCCTTACAGAAGAACTATTTTCCCAATAGTAGCCCACAAATTCCCCTTCCTCCTCCCTCAGTTGCTCATATCAGCAATGCCTTATCATTATCATGGAGTCAACTTGAGAAAAAAATTAAAGAGAAATCGAAACTTCTGAGTTTGTAACAGACAAAGACAGGGCAGTGACCTGATTTCCCACGTCCTACACAACTTTCCTTTACCCTCCCATAAAAAAAATCATAAAATACACAAGGAGAACAAATATAACTCTTCATAATCCACACATTTGATATAACTAAGAAACCAATCGTTGTGATTGTCAAATCTCCTATAATTCCATTAGAGCTCCCACTTCCCACCCAATGACACAAGACTCCATGAAAGAAGAATAGAGTAAAGTGATGCCCTTAGACAAAACACAGACAATGTCATCAGCAGAAGGAGAAAGTCCAATGCCAAGTGCCCAAATACAGACACTCCTCTGGACTGGAGATTGATAAGCAGCTTGAAAATGTGCAGGACCCAAAGCAGCCATCCAGCACCTTGTCTAAGGGGAGAGCTAGACAGAAGGAGAAGGGAGTGAGTACCCCTTGGAAATGAGACACTGAAGGAAAGAATGAGATAAAGGAAAATTGAGCATCCTGCAGAAACAAAAATTCTAACCAGCCCCCTGCTCCTTCAAAATCATTCATCAAGAAAACAGCACACCCAAGGGAATAACTGACAGAAGAGGTAATCTAGAACCCCAAACCCTCCATGTAAAATAAATAGGAATAGGAAAAACAGACCACATCTAAATAAAACTACTGTATAAAAGTTTAAAAAGGTAAATCAAACCATTTCTTCCGATAACTGCCCTCCAATTAGGGAAGAAAAAAAAAAACATAAAAACACAAAACTAAATTAAACTGTAACCCAACACTCCAAAGCAAATTAAGCATCCTCAAACAAGCATTTGGGAATAAGAAAAAAACACTTTCAACCAAAAATGCAAAACTAAGAACAGAAAAGAATTTTTAAAAAGAATAAATATTAATATATTTTATATATTTGTATTTAATTTTGTTCATTAAACTCAGAATAAATAAATAGGAGGAAAAGAAACACTCTGGATGGAAAACTAGATGTAGCAGCATTAAAATATACTGTCAATCCTCTAAAATTAAATCAGTGTAGAATTGGTATACGAAAAGGCCAGTGGGATAGAACAGAGAGTCTCAAAATAGACCCAACTACAATGGAAATCTAGTGTGCTATAATGGTGATGCTCAAATTACTGCAGCAAAGATTATCTTTTCACCAAATGGTGTTGGGGCAATTTGATAGCTATTTAGAAAAAGATATAATTAGATCAATTGCTTATATCATACAGAAGAATATAATCCAAAAGTTTCAGAGACTTAAAATTTACCATTTTAACCATTTTTAAGTGTACAATTTAGTGTCATAAGTACATTCACAATGTTGTACAATACAATGATCACCATTATCTATTTCCAGAACTTGGTCATCATCGCAAACAGAAATTCTGTACCCATTACCTGGGTAGACAAAGGCTTCTGACTCTTATTCAAATCCAGGCCTGAGGAAAAAAATGATAAATTTGCGCAACAATAAAAAAGTTTGTATGGCAAAGTTAAAAGACAAACTAAGACAAAAATCAGTAACATAAAATCCCAAAGTGTTACTCCTCCTTCTATACAAAGAACCTTTAAAATTAGAGGGAAATGATCAGAAATTCTATAGAAAATGGGCAAAAGATAAGAAAAGACAATTTATAGATATATAAGAATAGCCTGAAAGCATATGGAAAGATTTTTCGACTTCCTTCATAATAAAAGAACTGAAATTAAAACTACGCTGAGATACAAGCTCTTACCCATCAGGTGAGCAAAAATTCAAAAGTGCGACAATGCACTCAGCTGGTGAAACAGTGGGGGAAAAGTGCACTCGCACACTCCTGATGGGGGTGCAAGGGGACACAATCCCTGCGAAGGGAAACAACACTCTTTGAATGTCACGGGTCTAATCCAAAGCTGCATGGTTAGTGGGCCCCAGTCCTACTAAGAGAGGAAAGGGAAGACCACTGTCACATGGCATAGCCAGGACATGCCCACGAGCTGTGCTTGTCTGTAGGGTATACTGCATGTCTACACTGCACACAAGAAGGTGACCTCAGCGGGAATAAATGTAGAGGTAGTTGAGTCTTCATGGCATGAGCTGCCATAGCAAATTTCTCCCTGGGAGTCTGTGTGCTAAGACCATGAAGTCCATGTTCCTGGCAAGGTAACATCTGTTCTTTCATTTTTCCCATCATAACATTTATTTAGCATTTCTCCCAGTTATGAAACTAATTAATTCCACAAGGCATTCACCTTATTAATATCTTGATTGACATGTGAAGCCCCTAACCAAGATCCATGAAATATGTTTTCCTTCTAACTTTTCTCAAATATTAACATTTCGTTCTTATCCAGAAAATAACATAAGGGTTCTACTATATTTGTAGATTAAATCAGACAATTACTTTACACACCTGCAGATAAAAGAATTCATCAATTCACAGTTTCTACTGGAGCAAAAATAATTACAAAAAATCAATAGCTTAAAATGTTTCAAATACTGTTTAAAATACCGCCTAGTATAGTAAACAAAACGCGGGGATTGTACACCCGTCACGCACCACCCAGAAAAAAACGTATAAATCCGCATTTGGAAATATGGAAAGCATTGGCTTTGCATAGACTATTCTTGGTGGACATTTATCAAGCCCACAGTAAACATCAGGATTTTTCTTTGGCCTCGAATGCCAGGACCTTCAAAACAACTGCACAACTCTCATCCTAAGCCAACTTGCCCTTCTTCTAAGTCAGTGGTTCTCAAATGGGCACAATTTTGCCCACAGGGCACATTTGACAAAGTCTGAAGATATTTTAGTTGATACAACTGGCATCGAGTGGGTAAAGGCCAGAGATCCTGCTAAACGCCCTACAATGCACAGAGCAGCCTTCACAACACAGAATTTGCCAGCCGGAAACGTCCCCAGTGCTGAGATTGAGAAATCTTGCTCTAAGTTGTGGCAGGTCATGTCCTCTAGAAAAAACAGACCCGCTCACTGTCTCAAGAGGGAGCCAGTGGTGCTCTGGAGCCGACTCAGCCAGAGCATGAGATCTCACTGTGCACCTCTCTTCCTACCCCACTGTCAGGGCCATCTCATCGGTAACTCGAAATGGGTCAATACTAGATCGTGGAAATTGACAAATGCTGCAAATCGGGGCCTTTTTTATTCAGAGAGCTAATTGTTACAAAAGTATCGGTACATCCCTAGGTGCAGCCCTTCCCAATAGGAGTGAAATAGCCTAGTGGACCCTGATTTCTGCTCCACTTGTCATCTCTTACTTCTTGGGTTAAAAAAGCAGCTCATCATCAAAGTGCCACAGACAGCACAGGATGATCAACGGTGTGTTCTCATTCAGCCAGTCGCTCAGTTTCTGCGGCCAGAGTGAAAGTTCCCCTCTGCACAGAGCGTTATGGATTGTCAGCAGCCCCCACATCACATGAATGCATATGCGCACATGCACAGGACATGAGTGTAAACACGCATGCACATACACACATGTGCACACAGCACATGTGAGCGCACACATGCACACACATATACACAGCTGCACAGGACATGTGGGAGAGCCGATGAACAGGATCACCTCTTTCTGAGTGTAAGCTCACAGGGGTCCCAGACACACCCTGAGCTGTGTGCCCAGGACGGAATGGGACTGTGGGAATCCTCCCGCCCCAGGTGAGATGGAACCTGCTGTCTGAACCAAGCCACAGTGATTGCCTGCTGGGAAAAAAAATAAAAATCAACATTCTCCATAGGATTTTAACAAGGCTGTCTTAATGACATTTTCTTATATTCTGTATTCTCGCTGCTGGCTGCTGCCTTGCTGACAAGGGAGAGACTGCCCCTCCCAGGGTTAGCTAATCTGTAGAGACAGCAAACAACCTGCCCCGTGAGCACACCTTCCACAGGTAAACCAACCGATCCCACCCCCACTTGCCCTGTCTGGCTCTTACACACCAGGCCAACATGCCCCTTCCCTCATCACCTCAGGGCCAGGTACCAGAAATCAGGACAGCCCTTCACCCAGACCCCACTGAAATTATTCAAACTGGCCGATCCTGGACCTGCTGACCCTGCCTTGCCCATTCCTTCCCGTGGAAACTATAACAACGGCTCTGCCACGTTCTCCTCCTTCTCCCTCCACCTCTCAGGACCCGGCCTGGAGCTTCCCCACACCACACCGCCTGCACGTCCAGGTAGGCCCCTTCCTCTTGAGAACTGTGAGTAACAAACTGTATCTTCAGTGGCAATTGCCTCTTGGCATCACCATACCTGCATAATAATAAAACTTACATTTTAAAACAAAGACCCAGAACTTCCACAACATAATATTCAAAACGTGCACAACATAATTCAAAATTAGGTGACATAAATAACAAGGTACATGTGAACAATTCTCAAAAGAAAAGCCCATCAATGGATTCCAAACCTGAGCGAGCCAAGGTCAAAATTATTAGAAAAAGACTTCAAAGCACCTATATTGTCATTGTGCTCAATGAGGTGAAGGTAAATGCACTTGGAATGAATAGAAAGATAGACTGTATCAGCAGGCCAGCCCCAGTGGCTCACGCCTATAGTCCCAGCTACTCAGGAGGCTGAGGCAGGAGGATCACTAGAGCCCAGGAGTTGGAGGTTGCTGTGAGCTAGGCTGATGCCACGGCACTCTAGCCCAGGCTACAGAGCAAGACTCTGTCTTAAAAAAAAAAAAAAAAAAAAAGAATCTATCAGCAGAGAAACAGAAACTATATAAAATAACAAAATGGTGCCAGAGCCACCAAGAGCTGGCAGAGGCCAGGAAGGGTTCTCCCCTGGAGGCTGAGAGGGAAGGTGGCCCTGCTGTACCTTGATGTCAGACTTCCAGCCTCCAGAACTGCAAGAGAACAAACTGCTGGTTTTTTAAGCCACCAAATTTATTGTGATTGTTGTGCCACCACAGAAAACTAATACAATGGGGAATAAACCCTGTGAATAATCCAAGTATGGAGGCCGCGATGCCAGGGCGATGTACTAAGACCCAGCGATGCTGTTCTTCCTCTTCCTGGAACAGGAATGACAGAGACCATGCCGTGTGGCCAGGGTGCAGGACAGCCACTGACGCCGGACCCCCCATCAGTAACAGCCACCCCTGGGGAGGTGTCTAGGTCCAGGAGACACTTCTGCTCTGGACTCAGGAGTAAGGGAAGAATTGTTCTTCTTCTTCCTTTTTCCATCTTGTCCATGCGCCCAATCAATCAGCATCTCTTCTTCGAAGTGCCTATTGAAATACCGTTTCATTTGCTGAACCACTGTAACCGTAAGAGTTGGAATAGGCTGTCTGTAAGACTCTGAAATTCTCCAGAAGTCATTCTTCAGCAACATAAATTCACTTTCATTCTAGAAATTAACCATAAGATCAGAGGAAAGAAGTAAACAAAATTTGATGTGCAAAGTGTTCATCACAGCATTACTTACAGTAGCAAAACTATTTAAAATAAATTAAATAACCAACACTGAGGATTGGTTACATACATTTTAATAGACCCACACCAAAAGATAGTACGCAGCCACTAAGACAGGACGCTGCTAATGATATGTTTGTTGATAAGTAATACATTGTTGTGTAGAGTAGAAAATTCATTACAAAATATTACAATTTTTCCCTGTGTTATATGAAATAAACAGATAGAAATATCTATATGACTATGTTAATATAACAAAATATCAATAGTGATTATCTCAGGGTGTAAAATTACAAATGACTTTTTATTTATCTGTCTGTATTTTAAAAATTAACATATATTACTTACGTAATTTAAGACGTATTTTAAAACAAACTCTGTAGAAAATGATAGGCACATGTACCATTGTAAGCTCTGTACCAAATCTCTGTACTATTTTACAAGAAGCTCTTCTATTCATGGATTCCACTAAATGTTATTAGACGATTTTTCTGTACTTTTCCTCTGGGAAACTGGAAATGTCTTTCTGGTTTTACCATCCGCTTGTTAAAATAGCTGGGACTTTACACATTTGCAGTTCATTATGTGCCCTATCTGAGAATCTGGTGCTAATTCCCTAAATACAGTGGAATAAAATAATCAGGATATAGTTAACATACAAAAGCAACTTCAGCAATTTTTCAGGGAAACGTGCACAGTTTTCCCTTTAAAAAAGTAATATTGTATGACTCAAATTAAGTATATGATTTATAATAAGACTCACTTTGGATCACATCATTAAACGAAACCAGTCACTCACTTTTTCCAACGGCTGGGCTCATCACAGGATTGTGTAAACTGCTGGTTTTTTAAGCCACCACAGTTATTGCTACTGTTCTATCAATCTAAAGGGTTAATATAATTGAGGCTCAATCTCCAAGTTCATGAAAATTTAGCAAATATAAACATACATTATCTTAACTCATGGTACCTTAACTATGGCAATGGTAAACAAAATACTAGTCAATGATTTTACTTTGCTTTTTACATTATTACAAATATTAATAACAAAACTCCTTTGGAGAAAACTTTTAAAAAGTTTACAAGTAACTGGCAATTTGGGAAACTTTTCATTGCATAACCTCATACAAAACAAGTTAATGAAGAAAGATTCATAATAAATTAATATATTGAACTAAGTCTAAACTCAATGAGATTACATTAAAATCTCATTTCGTTCTATTAAAAATTCAATAAAACAGTGCCAATTAAATGAGGCAATCGGTAAGAACAAGGAGATTTACTTGATGTTTCATCTATTCTCACTCATTATTAGGTTTCATTTTTAATGGCTTGTTGACAGTGATTCTCTCCTGACAGTACCAGAGCTAGAATCATGAGTCAGCTTTGCAACCAACTTGGAAAAAAAATAATCCTCAAATTGCCATTTAGCACATCTGCCTCTCCAGATAATTGAATTCTCATTGAAAATACATCATTGGAGATGTATTAGAAATAGCAGGAGAGAGAATGAAGTTAGTAGGTGGAAACACTAAAAATATAGACTAAAGAACAGCATGAAGCGTAAGAAAATAATTTAGAAAGTTGCTACTTGCTGTAATTTCTATTGCATTTCAACTCGGAGATTACTTCCCAAAAGACTAATTCATTCTCATTTTATTTTTGCACCACAGGCTGCGATTTAAAGAGGTGTGGTGTGCTTCCTGGGCCTGCTGATTTTAAGTGTCATATCCCAGGGCTGAGTCTATTGAAACACTCTGATAATGGATCCAGACACACTTTGGAACTGTCCACCCACCAAGTCTCAGCTGGCTTGGCTCATTACGAAAATTCATATCCACTCCACATATGGACTCAGAGCCTACCAGCATCTGAGGCCCCAGCAGAAGCAATATTATTTTGCTAATCTCAGAGCAACTCGCAGGCAAGTGTCATGGCAGATGTTCCATGGCTTTTGAGCCTTCATTCCAGTCTCTTGATACCCCACACGCACAGATTCAGTGAGCTCTCAAGCCTCGGGACCAGGCACTGGGTTTGAAGTAGGCTTTGCCCAACCCTTCACAACTCCAGGCCGTTTGCAAGCCCAGCTCTAGGCAATAAGTGCACTTATTTTAATGGCTATTGTCACCAATCAAATTCCAGATATTTGGCCAATAAAATTGTAAAAGGATCCTGGAATAGTCTGTAATGTCTAGCACACAGCTAGACTAGCATTTGTTGCCTCACATGCATGCAGTAGTTACTCAATAATTATGTTAAATGAATACATGAACAACTAATAAGTACCTTACCAGCAAACACAGCAGAAGGAAAATTTTCCTGAATCAATTGTTATGAAAGAGATAGAGCAGCGGTTCTCAACTGAGAATGATTCTACCCTCTTCCCCGACAGAGGATATTTGCCAAGTTCTGGAGACATTTTTGGTTGCCACGATTGGGGAGGATGCTACGTGTATCTAGTGGGTACAGGCCAGAGATGCTGCTAAAATATTCTACAGGACACAGGAAAGCCTCCCACAACTAAGAACTATCCAGCCCAAAATGTTAATAGTGCTGGGGTTGAGACGCCCTGAGATAGAGGGGTAGAGGGACACTAACTCAGGACTGAGAAACACTGACACATTTATGATGTAGAACTGTCTTTAGGGACAATTTGTCATCTTCTGTTGAGATTTGTGTAGCAAGAAGCCCTGAGCACATGGTGCTCCCAGGTGTAATGAGACGTCTACAGATTGGAGTGTTGAGAAAGTGGAATTATGAAAACGTCCCACCCACTTCTTTGACACCCGCACTCACAAGACTGCTGTGTGCAATTGTAACCTAGAAACAGTGGACTGAAGCTAAAATTCAAACCTCAGCTGATTTATATGTTAGGAGTTTACAGAAAGACTTTGCACAGATTAACAACTGCAACTATTTCCTTTTAAAAATCATAAGACCGTTTTTTTTTTAGAGATGGAGTTCACACTCTGTTACCCAGGCTGCAGTGCAGTGGCACAATCATAGCTCACAGCAGCCTCCACTAGAACTCCCAAGCTCAAGCGATCCTCCCACTTCAGCCTCCTGAGTAGCTGGGACTACAGGCACACTCACCACACCCAGGGTCTCACTATGTTGCCCAGCCTGGTCTCGAAGTGAACTCCTGGGCTCAAGCAATCCTCCTGCCTTGGCCTCCCAAAGTGCAGTTATTACAGGTGTGAGACACCATGGCTGACCCAGAAGGCCTTTTGAATTACACAGGTAACTCCCTACCACCCCTATCTGCCACATAAAAGAAAGAAAAGAGAAGTCTTATTTTTCTCTTCTAATTCATCAACCCACTTCTCTTGTTTTAACTTAAAAATAAACATGTATGGTTTCCAAATTCATGGGCCACAGCATCACCCATACTTTTTGCAAGAAATTAGGGAGAAATTGAAGATATTTTCTTCAGTGCTTTCTCATCATTCCCAATACCTTATTCCTTATCACTCAGATGACACATGGCATCACTTGGTTTTCTAGGGTTTCCCACCCTCAGGCATTGAGCTGTCCCTGCCAGCATCCCTCCCATGCTCTGGGCCTCCCCCCCTGCAGCCTCTAACAGAAGCTATAGAACAAAAATCCGGGCATGAGAAGGTGTGATGAGAGGGGCTGACAGAGCCTCAATATGTTAATTCTTGCAGGTGTCCTAGCAGGCGACTCTGAGACCTGCACAACTCATCAGAGTACACCATGATCAGCACGATATCAGACTGAAGGGAAAACTATGAGGTCAAAACCAGGGGAACTAACCCTAACTAGAGTCAAAGGCCAAATTCCAAGTGTTCTCTTTCAGGCTAAGGAATAAAATGGTGGTAGGAACCAAGGCTTGAAGCAGTTTAGGACCACAGGCCACTGCGGTCACTCACCCCCACACATGAAAGAGGAGAGCATCCACAGGGAAGGGGGCAGTTGGTGGCTTAGGCTGGTGTCAGAACTGAGCAAAATGAAGGCTCAGAGAACCAAAAGCAGCTGAAGACACAAGAAGGGCTCTTGCTGGATTGGGGCTTCCTGCCCCCTCCCTCCCCGAAAGACACAGATGCTTTCCCTTGACAGGGAGTCGCTCTTGTATCAGAGAACGCCTCTCTCCAGTGATCAGAGCCAACCACGTGAGTGACTTCATTCCGCCTGCCTCCTGCGCTCTGCAAGCTCCGTATTTATGAGAGAATATTCAATGACTAGTTCACAAGTCAGTTTTTGCTGTGTATTACCTGCTTCTGAGTAACCAGGCTTCTTGAGGCTCTAGATTTGAAAGAAATTCTAATGTTGGGAGCCACCACTGATTCTGCCTTTGGCAAAAGTTAAGTTACCAAGACTGAAATCGTTAGGGGCCACGTTGGGAACAAACAGCCAGCATCGCACAGGGACTTGAGGTGGTGAGACTCTGTCACCCACCAGCCACTCAGAAGCTGCCCTCTCCTCCCACGCCCACTTAGAACAAACCACAATCAGGAAAGCGCGGCTGCTCTGAGCACCAGGACACGATGCTCAAGGAAAGCACCGCCTTGCTCAAAGGACCTGCAAATTCTACCCCTAGCTCACTGCAGTGAGTGAGCTGCGATCATTACAGTTGCTCAACCATTTCTTACTTGTAGCAACGATTTGTTGATTATAAGTTACATTTGCATGATGGAGGCTACAGATCTCTATATTTTATTTCTTGTACATTTTGGTTTTGGTGGGGGATACGTTACAAGGCTTGCACTCAGATGCAAACCATATTTTTAAAACACTAACCACTTCTCTCCTAAGATGTTTCTGTGGGAAATAAATGCCAATATGGTACCTTCCCCTGCTCAGACATCACTTCCAAGCCTCATTCATGGATTCCTGTGGACGATGCTACAAACCACAGAGAGTACATTCAATCTGGCAACCCCAATTTGAACAGGAAGCGCACTGAGAAACCAGCCAGCCAATATCCAAACAGAGAGTCCACACACTAAAGGAAGGGTAGAAGGTTTAGAGTGCGGAGACAGCAAACCAGGGCCAAACCTTTTCAACTGTACCTCGGAAAAAGCAAAAAGTAAATTTGTGTTTACCGTCTATTTGAAGAAATTAGTACGTGGATCGGCAAATCTCCTAACAGCCCAGGACTGCACAGACCAGATGCTCTCTGCCCCGGTGTTACGATGCAGCTGTCACATCCATCCTTTGTGGTAAGGCTGCTGCACACTGAGGGGTGTTGGCAGGTCCCCCAAAGTATTCACCTTCTTGGTAACGTTTGGACGATTTCATGTACCTCCTAGAGAAAGCACATTAATGAAGATGAGCTTCATTTTGAAAGGTGAAAAGAGGTGAGTTTCAGTATAAATCGTGACCCATTAATCTATTAATGAATAACTCAGAGCTTGTCTCTGCAGAGCCATTTCTGACTTGGAAGAAAGAGAGAGAGAGAGAGAGAAAGAGAAGGAGGGAGGAGGAGGGAAAGGAAGGAATGAAGGAAGGAAAGAAAGAAAGGAGACAGTGATTCAGCTTGTGATTTAACTTTCAAGAACCTAACGAATAACGAATGCTCTCGGTGAAAATCCAGCCGTATTACACCCTCCTGACTTCAGTGAAGTGTTCCTGGCACAGGCGGATGCCCCTGACATTAGACTCGAGGCACTGCTGTCTCTGATGATGAAGGAAGGGAGACACCCAGTGAGGTACACACACAGGAACTTTTGAAAGGAAAACTCTGTAACTTCCCATTTCACGGAAAGTCTATGTCTTCCAAGAAGCTGGTCTATTTGTCAGGCTTATTGAAATTTACTTCCTAGACAAATTCAAAAAGAAGAAAAACAAGATTTGCATTTAGGCAATGTTTTTTGGAGAATTTAATCCGAATTATGATAATGATCATGAGGCCCTTACGTATATACTGAATATAACATGGTATAATGAACACAACGTAAGTGAATGATAAACTATTATGCCAGGAAGTCAGGAAGTGTACATGACTTATTAAAAACAAAAAAATCCTAGTCCTTAAACTCTAAGAACTTTTAAATCTAATATAATGTAACATGCATAGACATTTAGCTGTTTTTCCAAAGGGAGAAGAGATTTACTATCACACAAACATTCCCACGTTTTTGCTTTTGCTATTTTGCTCATTATTTTCTCATTTTGGTTCTCTGCACTTGTGTTTTTCTGTCTCCAGAAAAATTTTTATAATACACAGCTTTTAGTAGCTTTTAGTGTTGATATTAATTGCCCCATATTTTTAAGGTTTAAGCATCCCCTTAATAATCTATTTTAAGCTTCTATCCTCTTTGCTCCTTCCACAGCCCATTCCATTTTCAGGGTCCTGAAAGAGTCTGGACACACTGGTCCTTTTGCTGAGTCACCCACACTCTGGGTCCAGCATTGCCACTGGGGCCATCACCGGGACCATGGCTGCCCATGCATTGCTCATTAAATCCGCTCTTCCTAACTGGCCTGACAAAGGTGTTCTGCAGCACTTCTGATACATGTTAACTTTATTTACTCTGTCGCTCTACAAATCAAAAGAAATGAATCTATTAGTCATGGTTTTGAAGTTAGGGGCATTTCTGATGGAATTTGAAATTATTAAGGAATCTCATGGGTATTAGGCTGAAAATAAAACCATTAGATCTTCTAAACAAATGGAGCCAATATTGGGAGATTGCGTGCATGTGCACAGTTTGTCTTTCCCCCACAGCCCCTAAAATTGGAAACACACCACCAACAGGAAGTAATAACACTACAGTCAAATATTCAAAGTCCAATTTTGGCTCACTGATTATTTTTAACATTTTGAAATATCATTTTTATGCTTCTGTCTGAACGTAGTTATAATACCAGAATTCCATTGCTGTGTTCACTACGGGATTTTATGAAAGCAATATTTTTCTAAGTTACCTTGGGGATGTGTAAAATGAAAAAAAATATTAGGACAGGGGTAATTTCCTGGTCACCTTCCAAATTAACAATCCATATTCTTGTCCTACTCTCACTAGTTGGAAAACACAAACTTTCACTGTAGGATTGTCAGCTAGTATCAATAAATACAACATAGGAGGAAGAAACAATTCTCCTTCGGATTCAATTCACGTTATTTGAGTTTTTACTTTGCTTCTCTCAATTTCCGCTTTTTTTCTTCTCCTACTTAGAAAATGAGATAGCATCTTTTTAGAAGGGAAAGCCTAAAGTCATTTCTCAGTCCTTGAAACTCTGAGTTGATTCATTTCTGAAACAGATCAATGCCCATCAACATCGCTGGCCCCATTGCACCCAGTTCTACCTGATGATAAAGTAGTGGAGACGACACGTGTGGTCTGCTGCCCCTTGACGGGGAGAGACGTGTTATCTTAATAGCATTCATTCTCAATCTACTGTGTGTCATGGTTGCTTGGCCAGAAATGTGCTATATCTGTGCTTCCAAGATCACTCGGGAAGTTGTCAACAAAGTAAGGTGTTTGAACTATATCCGAGAATCCCATTAAGAAGCTTTCAGTGCTCCTGAAAGTTGGCTTACATTTTCTTATTATTGTTTATTTTCAACTTTGTGATGCACAGCGCTGTTGATGCCTAGGGGCTTATTTAAAACAAAAATTCACTAATTTTCTGTTCATCATACCAAGTTTTGGCCCGATAGTTTCTGACAAGTCTCTTGCTTCAATTCAATTACAGCTATTTCAATGGGGATTGCATAACTGGTGAATCACTTTTTTCATTCATTTCATAAACAAATGTTATCCATCTATATGGTAGATGGATAGGCACTACTCTAGGTGCCAGGGACACAGTATGTTAGCAGTTAAGTATGATAAAGTGTTACAAAATCAAAGGATAGAAATGTGTATTAGGTACATGGCACCGAATGGATAATGGAGAGTCCATTCCAGCTAATTCTACTCTGTTATAAAAGGTTTTTTTTTGGTTTTTTGGTTTTTGTTTTCTGTTTAACAGAGTCTCATTCTGTCATCCTGGGTAGAGTGCAGTGGCGTGATCATAGCTCACTGCAGCCTCCAAATGCTGAGTTCAAGCAATCCTCCTGCCTCAGCCTCCTGAGGAGCTGGGACTATAGCATGCTCCACCATGCTCAGCTAATTTTTCCATTTTTAGCAGAGATGGGATATCGCTCTTGCTCAGGATGGTCTCGAACTCCTAAGCTTAAGCAATCCTCCTGCCTGGGCCTCCCAGAGTGCTGGGATTACAGGTGTGAGCCACCGTGCCCAGCCAGTTCTAAAAGTTTTGAAACCTAAAAAATATTACCCATTTGATCTTTATAATACTTTTAAAAATTTTGTTCAATATTAGTTATACATCTTTTAAAAAGACTGGAAAAGTCATGGATCATGTTATTTCCATAATATACTAATGATATTTATGGGTGTTAATACAACAGGAAGTATTCTTTGTGTATTAACATGGTAACCAACAAGTGATCTATAGTTTTCAAATCAAACTTTGGGAAAGCATTGATATACCTGAAGCCCACTCAAGGAGCATTGCAAACACTTTATCTGTTGTCTCTGTCAAATTATTCATTCTTCTGAAGCTATTTGGGCTAATATCTATTATTACTTTCTGTATCTTATTGATACTAGAGTCATTTGAGTCTATCCATGGCTCCAACAAGCATTGCTTAAGCTCATGGTGGCTGGTATTCAATGGACTCAAGAAGCGTTTAAACAGCAAAGTCAAAAGCCATCCTTGGGATAGTTCCTCCATTCACAGAAAAGACTATCTAGTTTGGACCTTTGAAGTGTACCATAATTGTTGGAAGAGAATGAAAGCTGAACTGAAGTAAAATTCATAAATGTTGGTGGATTTCAAAAAAACATTTCCCAATTCCTTCACCGATGACTCATCCAGTCAGTGCAGCAAAGCAAAACAGATGAGTTTCTCAGATAAGACTACACACTATAGAGGAGCCAGTCTAAATTTGTTTTATTGCTGAAATAAGTCATTTTTTAATTACCTTGTCACTTAAACTGGGTTTTAGTTTCTCTTAATTTGCAACATGAATTATCGTATTTTAATCTCCAAAATACTGAACGAAGAATCAATGCCAAGGCAAAATTACACTTAAAACACTACCTTTTTTTATCTTCAGCTATTAGACTTGTCTCAAATAAATTATTCTTCTAGCATGTTAATATATAACTAAGAAAGTATAAGTAGTTCTTAAAGTATTATACAAGTTATAGGAATTTCCATTACATAAACCACAGTTTATGCATGTGCAGGAATGATTATCTCAGTAAAAAAAAATTCATTTAGAGAAATATTTGGTTAACAATTTGGGTAACTAAGCTTAGCTTTTAAACACAAAACAATGCCATCTTTGAAAGTAATTTAGTGTTGGGGGTGGGGAGACTAAGCATTGAGTACTATAACTAATGCTAAAAGTCATTAGAAGATATTATATTTTAATATAATAGGTGAGTAAAGTGGCTTCCTTACTCAGCTGAGTGATCCTTGGTCTCGCTCTTTCTCTCTCTCCACATGAACAGCAACTAAATAAAAGAGCAGTAGGGTGTTCCTCTTACTTAATGGAGTGGGTGTTTCTACATGTTTCTTGAATATAACAATACCTTCATTTAGTGGTTCAAAGAATATTGAAAACATTAAAACATTGACCCTCGTAGTATCTCAGGTAGTAACACCAATAATCTCCATTTGCAGATATAGAAAATAGGACATAAAGGTAAAATGAATGAAAACTCAGGCATTTAATTCATTGCTTTTACTTGCCATGGCCTCAACTTGTGCCTTGTTACAAAGAAATCTAGACTCTGAATTACATAATCTCTTGGAACACAGAAACTTCCGAAGAACTAAAACCGCTCTGGATCTATGTTTTCAGAAATGCACACTTCTCTAGTGTGGTCATAACTGTCTCCTTCAAGGCCTTCTTTACAAGCTTTGTGGACTATTTTTAACAATCCTCTTTCTTGATCTGTATTTCTTGCTATCATCTAAGAGTTTCCAATTTGATTATTATGGGGAATAATCTGGGCATTGGGATTTTTAAAAGCTCCTGGGTGAGTCTATGTGCAACAACACTTCAAAACAACTGTTCTAACGCTATATTTTCTGTAGAAAAAAATAAAAGCACACATAAGTCTGAATTTTTCGGATAATTGGCTTAATTCACAAAGTCATATGACTTTTGGGCTTGGCATAAATTAATGGATAGGAAATATGATTTCCATAAGATGCCCTCATCATTTTTTGTAGTTTAACTATATGTCTAATAGATCATGTCTAAATGACAAAACACCAGCGTCGTGAGGTAAGAGCATTGGCACTCTTTGAAACTCAGGCGTGAACATGCTCTTTCTACAATTAACCAACATCATCTTTATGCCTTGGCTCAACTTTCCCACAGCTGCACCTGCCAACAGCCCACCCCTAACACCCTAGCTCCTTCTGCTGCATCCTGGGCAGGTGACCCTTTCAGTCTTTGCCAGACAACGATATCTTGACAGGTAACTCACAGCAGGCAAAGCAGCTGGTTCTGCCAGTGACACTCCAGTCATTATGACGCCGCTTCCTCTGAAGGGCAGATGCCTCCCAGCAAACTTCATTCGCGCTCTCAGTTCTGCCTATAGGGTAAAGCAAATTAAGCTGCTGCAGTTTGAACACTTGTTCTTCTGCCACGTGATGCCTTCCTCTACATTATGGCACAGCAGGAAGGCCCTCTCAGATGCCGGCCCCCCGACTTCAGACTTCCTACCCCCCAGAAATGTGAGTCAATACATTTCTGTTCATTATAGATTACACAGTCTGTGGTATTCTGTTATAGCAGCACAAAATGGACTAAAATAAGAGCGCTTTACAGTTTAATGGATTCGACATATTTTCTTTCTCATTTTTTCCCAATCCTAAAAAAAAGATTGTACATGGACGCTGTCCACATCAATACCCATCTAGAATCTAATTGCATCTCTTTTATTTATTCAGTGTTCTAGTTATCTATTTCTCCATTAAAAACTACCCCCATAATTAGTGACTTAAAACAATAGTTTACTTTATAGTTTTGTGGTTTGCTGGCCTTCTGACTTATTGATTAGGATATCCCAAATGTTTGCAAGTCAGCCAACAGTGGGACTAGAGTCATCTGAGAGCTCATGGGGGTGTACATCTAAGGCAGCTTCCTAACTCACCTCAGTGACACTTGGTCTCTCCTTCTCTCTCGCTCCGCATGCCTTCTCAGTCTCTACGTAAATTGCCACTTCTCTTGGACTTTTCACAGCCACTAAAGTAGTCACACTCTTAATGTGACAGCTGACATCCAAGAAGCAGGAAGCAGATGCTTCGAGGGCATTTAAGGGCTACACCCAGAACTGGCATAGTGTCATTTTTGCCATATTGTATTGGTCAAAGCAGTCATCATACCTGCCCATACTGGAGATGGAGAGTGGAGAAATAGACTCCATTTCTTCATAGGGGCTACATTACAGAAGAGCATGGGGAAGATATTGTTGTGGTCATTCTCTGTGGGAAAACACAATCCACCGCATACACAACTTCAATGACGCTCCAGATTATAGGCTATTTTCTAATGGTTAACATACAAGTGAGTCTTGGTCACTGCTGAGGTAATAATTTTAGCAGCTGAGTCACGTAACGCCACTCTCCTCTAGGTCTTATTCACAGGAACATTGTCAAGCTACTACCTGATATTTACATTAACATTTCTTTTAACTATAATCACAACTTTGCTTCTACTCCGATAAAGTTTTGCCTGGTTGTCCTCACCATGTATTCTAACCTAAAAATATCGTTCTGAATATCTACCTCTTAAAGGCTCATCATCTAGTAAGTATACCCTCTAGATGTTATACAAATAATTCATTTGTTTATTCAACACGTATTTATTGAGCACTTTCAATAGTCAAGACGTTGATAAAATTATGCACATTGAATGGAACATGACCAATCACTTAACCCTTTGTCATGCTGCTAGACAACTTCCTAAGGCTGATATTAATTCATCAGCACATCCTGAATATAGCTGTTCAAGTGGGCTGAAACTTCTGTAGATGTATTATATGCCAGCCCATATTTCTACAACTAGTTTGCTAGGAAAGCATATGACACTTTCTCAGGTGCCATATTTGCCACTTCTGATCTCTGAGTGCAGTATCCTATGAAAAAAATAAATAATTTAGTTAAATGAATTAATGCAAATATAAACAGGTTCCAATTGATCAATGCTTTCTATTTTAGGGCCATACATAATATTTTGTTTTATGACATTTTCATGTTTTCTATTCTTTTTAAGTATTAATAACTTATTTTATTTCATTTGATCTTTGAAAGCACACAAATATGTGTACCAAAAATCATTAATCAAAAGCTCTTAATTAATAAAGACTTATTAGATAAGGATTACTGGTTTCAGAATAATTAAAATTTAATTAACACGCTCACTTGAGCATCAATCACTGCCCTTGAAGATCCAGAACTTCATGCCAGTGTTGTTCTGACCTAAGGCATTGTTAATAGCAACACTGATTACCCACAGTAAGTAAGCTGGTTATAAAGATTTGCAACTGATACAAATTAATAGACAAAAGGGAGTTCTCTGTAAGACCGTGTCCCCCATATTTGAACCCAACATAATGGTTTAAAGGCTGTATTCTTTCACACAAAAACAAATACTTGACTTTAGCTTTGGAAGCATACAATTTTCTAAGATATGAACACACAGATTTGTTTTCAGGTAGCCAAATTGTGTTTATAACTTTAATTTTGCATTCCCATAACCAGTACCATGAAAGCAAATAAATAATGAATTATTTCCAAGTTCATGATCACGAAAAACTGTCTAGTTTCTCTCCTCTACTGGATCCATTCTTTCTGTGGTAGAGCTCTGCTATTTGGGGGTCTGAGGTTTTGGGTTTCCATGGAAGCTGCCTAGGATGAGCCTTCTTGAAGCATCTGCTGTTGGGCTTTCCCTACTGTGTGATGTTGTTGTCATCTGGAAAGCCAGAATATTACTAGAGTCTGTTTTGCTTCAGACCTGGATAAAATTATATCACACTATCCATTACATCTCTAAAATAGTCCTCAAATATTAACTAATTAAAGCAATTACATTAAGTAACTTGCTTGAAAGTAATGACTATATTGTTCAGAATTATGTGAGCCCACCACAGACTGTTAAGAACTTTGATGTCACCTGATAAAAGTTACCAATTTGCAATATTATAAGTATTCATATGTTTTATTGCATTGCTTTTACCAAATGGAGAAACTAAGTCACAGGGCTTTACAGCTCTGTAAAAGATCCAAGATGATATTCATTCCAGGGTTAAAATTAAAGGCCATTCGATTCTACTCATGAGTCCTACCCACCAGACCATAAATTCTACTTTTAAAAATCATTAAATTCCCCTTTAGTTCAAGTGGAAAAAAGAGTTCCTTTTAGACCTAGGGGTCTTTGGTTCAAGTGCCAGAATGAAAGGATTTGTCATAAAACCACAAAAAGAACTTTGATTAAAGAACCCCTAATGAAGATCTGACATTTAATCTGCTCTTTTATTGGATAAGATTCTTTAAATACTCTCTCTTTATGAATTCATTTCATATTCATTTGGAATAGTACTTGATCATAGGAACGTGACTATATGCTGGTACTAAAAGAAGATAATTAAGCAATATGTTCTGCCAAGGACATCGCCACCCTCTAACATCCATCATCCCACTTGGATAGTTAATAATTTCAGTAATGTTGCCATGACATTCTAATGAGAATCTTTCATATCCTGCAGCTCCCTTGTCAATTGGACCTCCTCTAAGGTCAAATGCTGGCAGCTTTGTAATAAAATTTTCATGTGTTTTCTGTGCCCCTTCCGAGGGGTTCCCCCTGCCCCATTAGTAAAGAAAAATGCCAACAGGGCTTAGACGGCAGGTAGGCTCCTAAAGGCTGTCTTCTCATGCTCCAATTGCCCTTGTGGACATTCTACCAGCATGCATTGAGAAAAATAATATTGAGTGAACTTATACAAAAGTATCAAAGGCAAACAGTATGCATTATCCATTAAAATAGATATAGATATGCTGAAATAATATACTAAGACATGGAGCCATATTTTCAGTGACAATTTAAAAATAAATAGTTCCATGAAATTGACTTACAGTTGAAGGTCTTTTTCTTTTTGTGTTTTTTCTTTTTCCTTGAGAAGTTTCCAGTTGAATAGAAATTTGTATAAAGCAAAGAAGAGTTCCAAAATTGCAGTTCTTCTCTAGACTACATTAAATTCTCATCCAAGGCCTCATCTCAACAAAAACATTAAAAGTAAAGACAGGCTAAAAGAATAACAATGAGAATTCAGTCTTCTGAATCCCAGTCAACTGGGTGTGTGTGTGTGTGTGTGTGTGTGTGTGTATGTGTGTCTTTTATTCACATTTTTATGTGAATACAGGAAGACTGTACCAGAGAAACACTTCCAGAGTAAAAAAGAAAATGTATTTCCACATTATTAGCATTTTTTATTTACTGACAAAACAATAGTAATACATGTTAATCTGCATTCATGGGGCTTTAAATTAGCTTATATATGGAAGAATCTGAGCTTTTTGTAAACATTTATGAAGGTGGAAAAGACTCTGGACTTCACCGTGAGGTCCTCGACACCCACAGGGGATAGATGTTTGCCTTCAAAAAGGCCCATAGGAAAGGGCCTTTCCATTGACCCGGTGGGAATATAAGTAACACTCCCAAGATCTTGAACATTATATTCAGCTCTTAAAGTCTCAGGGGGCTGAAGACAAAACATTAAGTCTGAAAAAGATTATGTGGGAAAAAAGGATTTAACCCTATTGTATTTTTCATTGAGAAGATAAACCAAAGAAAAAGTAGAGGCATTGAGCACATTTTCTTGCTGAGCTTACTTTTGTTTATGTCATAAACAACTTTTGTCTTTCTAGGGTTAGTATGGAGGTTTAAGGAGCTTTTGTTTGCTCTAAACAAAGATTTTGTATCTCTAGGAAGAGATGGTATGAAGTTGGATCTCTGCTTAGATCCCTCATAGTACATATCATCACAGTGGAAAGATTTCTTTTCTCACCCATCGCTAGGTTTGTAGCTGAAGCCCCCATAACAAAAGACAGATTAACAAGAGAAGAGCATGTGAATTTATTTCATATAAGTTTGACGTGACACAGTAGCCTTGGAAAATGAAGACACAAAGAAACTGGAAAATCTCTGTATATTTATGTTTGATGAAAAAGTTGTGGAGGAGTATGATTGGACGAAGGAGGTGTGAACTAACAGAAACAAGCTGGGGAAACGTTTGCTAACAGGCCTATTTGCTCAGATTCTCCTCTGTGTCCTTGTGTCTTCAGAGACAAGGACATTCCCTTCTTCTAGCACAGAGTGGCCACCTCTCACTTGAGGGTCGTATGACCCAATTCAGGGGAAGGTTAAAAAATTCTTTTCTAGTTTTTGTCACCTGCTTCAGGGGAGAAGGGTGAGAATAGGTCAGGAGGCCTTCTTGTTTCTGCAGTTTTCTCAAATGCCAAAGTGCCATATTTTGGGATAGCATGTCCTGAATCTCATCAACTATAACTGCTTTTACTCCTCATCCTGCCATGGGACTCCATGCCCCATGAAGGCTGTCTCTTCTCATCGGTGAACCCCCACTTCCAAACACAGTGCTTGGCATCATGGCCCATAATACACATTGAATGAATGTTGGTGACCAGAGGTGGAAAATTTCTCAAGGTGAGACTCTGAAAGAAACTATAAATATATGAAAACCAGTGGAATTGAGTATAGGCAAAACAATTCAAAGAAACTAGAATCACTAGTGGTAGAAAAAAAAAGTTACTACAGCTCAGTGCTAGGTAGAAGTTTCACTTCATTTCAGTAATCATCAAAATTTTTCATGACTCACATACAAACAAATCCCTCAAAGCATTGAAAAGTCACCTCTCTTCATATTGGCAACTATTTTCCGGTGGAACGTATTGCATCATGTTGGGATGTCTGTCCTTCACAGAAGGTGTGTTAGTGTTCCTTCCTACTTATTGATGTGATCTTAACACCTCAAATTGTAAATGAATTTTTTTCTATATTTAACCTGATACTTTGATCCTTTTTGGATGGGTTTGTATTGGATACTCAGTTTTCTCAGCTTTTATATAAATTCCTTGATTTGTATTCCAGAAATTTAGTTTCCACCTTCAATTTCTTTTCTGTTAAAATACTTTCCAAGATGATTCCAGCTTCCTCGTACTGAAGAGAAATGTAAATTTGAGTTCTTAGATTGTTCTTTTTTAATAAATACTTCTTTCTTTATTTTATTTGAGAAATAAATGCAAATTCTCCACTTAGGCACTTTGACATGATTGATTCTGTAAGTTAACTCTTTGTCACGAAATAAAATCACCTTTAGAAAATAACAGGAAAAATAATAGATGGAAGGGTACTTATTCTCCAATATTTTTACCAGTCCCCGCAGAAGCAAGGAGGAAAATAATTTCTGCTCAACTTCCCCTAAAGTAACAGCTGTTTCTCTCAACAAAAGACAATGCTGCTGCTCTTGAGCACCTAAACCACCTTAAAATGTTTCCTTTTCCCATTTTGCTCTTGCTCTCTCCTCTAAAATTTGTAAACTTTCCATCTGGCAAAGTAGATGAGGATCTCTCTGGGTATATCTTGTAAATATCAAATAGAATATTGTAAGTGATAAAATGTCACAGTTGTCTAATTCTGAGAGTTTTAATGCTTCCCTGGTCTCTTGACTGTGGCCTCATATGTGTAGCTGCAAAACCATCCTCCTTCCTGTGGAACTGGAATAATTTACAATTTCTTTCCTGCATTTCAACCCTCAATTTATGCAGCAAAGCAGAGTATCAATGAGGAAAAAATCAAAGAAAAGAAAAGGGAAGAAAGAAGGAAGGGATGGAGGGAGGAGACAGAGAGAGAGAGAGAAGGAAGGAAGGAAGGAAGGAAGGAAGGAAGGAAGGAAGGAAGGAAGGAAGGAAGGAAGGAAGGAAGGAAGGAAGGAAGGAAGACATTTAACCTGGAAAACAATGACTGTTTTCTCTACAGGGTGATTCAACACAAAACAAATCAACACTAAGGAGAATTTTCATCTAAATTTAAGGAAGGGGGTGTGGAAACCACCAGGGGTAACCAATTGTCAGTGGGCTTGAGAAATGTTAATAGATCTCATAGAAATCCTTGAAAATTCATTCAGGTTCTTGGTATTTAAGAACCACAATGAAAGGAGGAAGCAAAGGTAAGCAAAAACGTCATCTAAAAGATTTTTAAATGTAGAAAAATATCTGAAAACAATATTTGACTAACTTCTGGTAAAATTTGAAAGCACATATCACCTGAAAAAACATAAGAGTGAAATGCCACAGTAAATGTTCCTGCTGGTTTTTACTCAAAACTATTACACAGACATAGAAAAGCAACTCAGTCTTAGGATAAGCACACCTGGTATGTTAGAGGAACTCTGTAAATGGTGCTGGATTGAATGAAATAGAATTGCCAAATCATCACATTGGCCAGTAACTCTGACAAATTTCATTTTCTGGATGTTACACACAAATGTAAGATTAAGGAATGGTTCTGTTAAGGACAAAGTTTCCATCCATAGAATCTAAAAGATTTGCCCTCAGATTACAAACTGTTTTGTAAAGTAGAACAAAAATGCTCCTACAACTCTTCCTAAATTTCTTTTTTTTAATATTATCCTTATGAACATTGCCTCTTTTTTCAATGAATTTTTACATCCAAGCAAAGTGAAAAATTGAGGGGATTCAGATGAAAGCTGGTATTTTGGCTAAATTATCTGAAGAAGGGTCTTAAACTTTTTCTTTGCTGCGGTTACATAGACTCGTTCTCTATGTGCTAACGGCAATTGCATCATTTAAATTATTTTAATCCCTAGTAATATAAATCATCCATTCTGCTTTAGAGATCAGGAAATTGATGCATTCATTCTTTCATTTAACACATATGTTTTAAGGTGGATGCTTTACTAAATGGGGAAGATAAAAAGATTAATAAGATTAATGTGATTCAGTCCCTGCCCAAAAGGAACTCACAGAGATAAACATGTAGATTTTTGTATAAAAACATATAAACTGTGGTATGTTCTATAATAAAACTATAACAGAGATCTATGGACACACAGAGGACTAGAAAGGTCTGTGCTGTGGTTAGATGAGAGAATATGTTGCCAGTGCTGTGCTCGGGTGGACAGAATTGATGATCAAACTAGACACCCACCCCTTGACAGTAGCCACTGCCGACCTGTGGTGAAATGGGCTCTGGTCGAGTGCCTGTAAACCATGGTCAAATAGTGACAAAGATTCTCTCCTTGACCAAACCCTAGTCTAACTCCTCTGAGCTGCTTTTCAACCAGGCCTCGTCCTCCAGACCCTGAATCCTACTAAGTCAGAGTAGCCAGAATCTCCCCACCCTTGATACCTGATCTGATCACCTTCCTCAATCCCCCCAGCCGTCTCCAGGTGATATCTGTTCAATCTAGCCTGCCTTTGGCAAACCTCCTGGTGAGTCCCCCACACCCCTGATGTTTCCTCTTGTAACTGTCCATCCACTGACCCCCATCCTTGACTGTCAATCCCCACTTCTCCATGCTGTTTGGAGCTGAGCCCAATCTCTCTCCCCTACTACAAAGCCCCATTGTGGTAGTCCCTAAACCTGTCAAGATAGTCCCCCTGAATTAAGTCACTTTTCTGTTTTAATAACGTCATGAATAATTTTTTCTTCATCAATGAGTTGGACCACTATGATGTAATGAAAAACAGATTTGGTCTTTGACAGTGGTTCCTGACACAGAGCTCCTAAAACCCTTGGGATTTCCTGAGTGACAGGAGTGTCTTTTGTTGTTCTTAAGGAGCCCCCTTCCACACCTGAATTTACGCTAATGAGGGGCCTGCTGGTGGGCCCCCAGATAAGATGTGGGTTGGTGGCCAGAGCAACCAAGCATGTGAGTAGAGGGTCAGAACTTTCGGCCCCACTCTCCCTACCTCTGGGAAAGGGAGAGGGGCTGGGGATTGGCTTCAATCACCAATGGCCAATAATTTGATCAATCACGCCTACATAATGAAACCTCCATTAAAACCTCTAAACAATGGGGTTTGGAGTGCTTCCAGGTTGGAGAGCACATCACGGTGCAGCAAGGGTGGTACATGGCCGCAAACTCACAGCTCCATGCCCCATACACCCCGACACAGTGCCATGTGTGTCGTTTCCATCTGGCTTCCTGAGTTGCATCCTTTACGTAAAAGTAATAGAAAGTGAAGTGTTTCCCTGAGTTCTGTGAGTCGTTCTTGTGAATTTTCAAACCTGAGTGGGGTGGTTGCAGGAACTCCCAAATTTGTAGTCCCCAGGAAGAAATGTGGGTAGCCTGGGCACCCCATTTGTGGCTGGCATCTGAAGTGGGAGCAGTTTTGTGGGGGCTGAGCTCTTAACCTCTAGGGTCTATACTAACTGCAGGAGTTAGCATCAGAATTGAATTGAATCGCTGAGCACTCAATTGGTGTTAGGGAATCGCAGAATTAACGTGGAAAACACACCACGTATTTGGGGTCAGGGAAAAAAAACTTCTTAACTACACATAGGAATTTTAACAATTCTGCCATTCCAGAGTCAGTTCTACTTTTGAATTGGAGAAATACTATGAACAGCTAAAGGCCTCCACACTAAATTGATTAGCCATTCCTCCTCTGAGATTTAGTATTTACCATTATATTGCAATTTTTTGTTTATTGGTCCATCTCCCCGACAGGAACATGAATTCCTGGAAGGCAGGAATCAGGTGTGATTTGTATTTGTCGCATTATAGGCAATCAATAAATATTGGCTTAATGAAGGGAAAAAAATTCTAATAGGAATGATAATGTCTTAGCTCTAAGCAGAAGTAAATAATGATTTGCATAACCCTAACTTGTCCTGCAAACTATAATGAAAATTAATCTATGGAAGACTTGGATTGGCCACAGTAACTCTTTGCATCTGGACGGGACCCACAAGTCTATTTATAATATTTGAAAAAGGCATAGAATAGTAATTAAATTTACCGCATGCTGAAAATTCCAAATGCTGATGAGGATGAGGAGCAACTAGAACTCTCATAAATTGCTGGTAGGAGTTTAAAATGGTATGACCTGTTTTCAAAATAGTTTGTCAATGTCTTATAAAGTTTAATGTGCAGTTACCATATGACAGCAATCACAATCTTAGGTATTTACCCAAGAGATATGAAAACATATGTACACATAAATACATGCAAATATAGCAGCTTTATTAATAATAGCCAAAAACTGGGCGTGGGAGGGAATCTAAATTTCCAGCTGGCAAATAAATTGTGATACATTCATATAATTGAATTCTACTCAGCAATAAAATGGAACAAACTGCTGATACAATCAACAACGTGGATGAATGTCAAAAATATTAGGCTAAGTGAAAAAAACAAAGCATAAAAAGCTACATACTGCATGATTCCATTCATATGCCATTCGATAATAGAAAAAGTCAACACTAGGAATAGAAAGCAGATGAGTGGCCCTCAAGGGCTGGCATCAGGGTTGTGGACTGACTGCCAAGAGGCAGGAGGAATTTGGGGGTAACAGAAATGTTCTATATCTTCATTGTGGTGGTAGTTAAGCACTACATACATTTATGAAAACTCATTGACCTAATCATTTGAGAAGGGTGACTTTCACCATTGTAGGGGAGAAACTTCTTTCCTCACCCCTAGATAGGTTCATGGCTAGGACCCATAAAACAAAAGAAAAGACAGATGAACAAAGGAAAAGCATACAAATTTATTTAATATAAATTTTACATGGCATGGAGCCTTCAGAAGTGAAAACCCCTCAAAATAGGGAAACCTACATATTTTTCTGCTAAGTTTGAGAAAGAAGTGGATAGTCGTAGGGAAATATGATTGGAGGCCAAAGGGGTTGGTATAATGTTAATAAACTGGGGGAACTTAGCAAGGCCTGCTTGTTCAGATTCTTCCTGGCATTTTTTTGTCTTTGCCGATAAGGATGTTTCATTCCTCAGGCTATAGGGAGGGTAGCTCTGGAACGAAGGCTTTATGACCTACTTTAGAGGATAGGAAAATTCTTTTATGGCCTGCTTCAGGGGAGAAGGGGAAGGGAAAGATGAGAGAGACCTTCCTACTTCTCCAGTTTCTTCCATTGCCAAGATCTTATATTCTTAAGTAGCATATCCAGAACCCCATCACCATACGTAAATTATACCTCAATAAACCCTGACTTTGAAAAAATTACATTTAATCGTGCTATTAAGTTGAAAAAATTAAGACTGACTTTTTTTTTGTCCTTGTTACATATTTCCAGGGCATGGTAGAAATTCCCAACAGTGGGAATTTCTAACTTTTTGGGTGTTAACCCAAAATTGAAATTAAAAATTCTTTTTACTTTACCATATCTTTGTCACATTAAAAAAGACATTGTAGGGGGTAGGAGCAATTAAAGTGAATCTCCTTAATATTTTTGTTACTTGATACTTTATTCTAGTAAATAAAACCAAAATATTACATCTTTAAATATGACATCATAATTGACCATGGTCACTACTCACACCAGCTGAGTCCATCCACAAGCAGGAGTCACTAAAGGAATCTCAGACCCACAGTAACTCTGGAGTGGTCTTGGCCAGAGTCTCTAGCATTACACAGCACCTCCAGGAAGCATAGTCACCCGTTAGAATTCACCTTTAGCTGTTTCATTTACTTGGAAACTACCAGAATCTCTCAACCAATATTTCCAACACAGACAAGAGGGAAACCTGTGTTAGAAACTAAAATAGCCCTAACCATTGTTTTGATGAACTAAGGGTATCAACTTTTAAATATTATTAATCCTTAGGACCCCAAAACAAGAGCAGAATATATTCTAAAGAAGGGGGCCAGGGGGAGAGAAAAAGAAAAAGAAAGAAAGAAGAAAGGAAAGGAAAGGAAACACAGTGAAAAGGATATGGTTTGCTCCAAGTGGAAAAATACTGCTTCAGATTCTAAATAATGGCCTGAGAGAATTCATGCTTCTCTGAAAATCTGAACACACTCTCTATATTTCAGAATTAATTGGAAAAGGAGGAACATGGATACCTGAAACCCAGTAATGATGTGTCTTACCATCATTTATGTCCCTGTCCCTGACAGATTTTATAAGAGTTATTAGCAAGTTAAAATAAGATGATAAGCTTTTCATCTGATCCTCTCCTTTGCCCACACAAAACAGATCATTTATTATCCTCAAAGCCAAGTTTCCTTTTTGACTGTGCTATTTCTGCCAATTATATGATTATTTAAAGTGGCACAATCTCTGACTTTTCCCGCTCTGAATTCCAGTGTGCAGTCAGCTCTCTGCCCCTCTCCAGGACACCTCACACAGCCACCCCAACACCTTCGTCACAGTTTACCCAGGGCAATGCCACCATCTCAAGTTTGGCTGCCCTGTCTCAAGATTTTGCCTCTCTCAGTCCATCTAACCACTGCTTCTAGTGTAAATCTTTTTCACAAAAATAATTCATGCAGGTCAGTCTCCTGCAGAGAAACCTCCAATGGCTCCTGACTGCTAAAAATCAAACCATATTTAACAAATCAAAACCCAACAACACTTCAAAACACAACCCACTATCTCCAAAATTTTGCCATCACCAAAATTAATCCTCTATTCCAAACTAGCCTATTCTTCTCTCAAGAACATGCTGTATTCATTATCCCATAGGACCCTTTGGAAAGAGATTTTTGCTAGGAGGAATAAAGTGCTCAGAACCAAGCTGGCTAAACTTAGTAAGAATGTCCCCACTGATTCTTTTCTCTGTGGAGGAACTGCCCATTCCTCAGTGCTGAGCTGCAGCCCCAGGTGCTCAGCTAAGCCCAGCCCCCACATGCCTCAAGGTGTTCTGCCCTCAACAACTGGGGCTCGATAATGAAAACTATAAAACATTCATGAAAGAAGTTGAAGAGGACACAAGATATTCCATGCTCATGGATTGGAAGAACCAAAGTTGTTTAAAAAATAAAAAATCCCAGACCCAAAGCAATCTACAGATTCAATGTGATCCTCATCAAGATGTCATTGACATTCTTCCCAGAAATAGAAAAAATAATCCTAAAATTTATATGGAACCACCAACAACCCAGAATAAGCAAAGCCATCCTGAGCAAAAAGAACAAAACTGGTAATTTGACATGTCAAATTATACTACAGAGTTGTAGTATCCAAAACAGCATGGCACTGGAGTAAAAACAGACACATAGACCAATGGAACAGAATAGAGAATGCAGAAATAAATCCATATATCTACAGTGAACTTATCTTTGACAAAGGTGCCAAGAATGTACACTGGGGAAAGGACAGTCTCTTCAATAAATGGTGCTGGGAAAACTGGATATCCATATGCAGAAGAGTGAAACTAGACCCTTATCTCTCACCATATACAAAAATAAAACCAAAACAGATTAAAGACTTAAGTCTAAGACCTGAAACTATGAAACTACTATTAATAAAAGAAAACACTGGGGAAATGCTTCAGGACACTGGTCTGGGCAAAGACTTCTTAAGTAATACCCCCAAAGCATAGGCAACCAAAGCAAAATTGGACAAACGGGATCACATCAAGCTAAAAAGCTTCTGTACAGCAAAGGAAACAATCCACAAAGGGAAGAGACAACCCACAGAATGGGAAAAAATATTTGCAAACTGCTTGTCTGACAAGGGGTTAATAACAGGAATACACAAGGAGCTCCAACAACTTAATAGGAAAAAATTTAAAAATCCAATTAAAAAATGGCAAAGGAACAGACATTTCTCAAAAGAAGACATACAAATGGCCAACAGGTATGTGAAAAAATACACAACATCATTAGTCATCAGAGAAATTTGGATCAAAACTACAATGAGATGTCATCTCATCCCAGTTAAAATGACGTTTATCAAAAAGACAGGCAATAACGAATGCTGGCAAGGATGTGGAGAAAGGGGATCCCTGGTACATTGCTGGCAGAAATGTAAATTAGTGCAACCACTATAGAAAATGGCATGGATGTTCCTCAAAAAACTGAAAATAGAACTACCATATGACCCAGCAATCCCACTATATATCCAAAGGAGGGTAATTTGGTATATTGAAAAGATAGCTGCACTACCATATTTATTGCAGCACTATGCACAATAACCAAGATATTGAATCAACCTTAATGTCCATCAACAGATAGTGACAGAGTAGTCACCCCTCCTCCCATAGATATGGAAAGGAAATATTGAGAGTGGGGGATATGTAACAGAGGGAATGGCCTGGAAAAAACAGGCAAAAATATTTTCTGTCTCTTTAACACACCCTTATCTCCATTTCAAGAACTAAAGCCTGCATCCCCTCCACAGGGCAGTGGTTGGGAGGAGTAGTAAGTCTTTTGCTATTTGTGCAACAAGAGATGGCCCAGCCCCACCTGATAAAGGGAGGTCCTGGGTAAAGGTCACAGAGATTGTCTTTAGGAGATGGGATGAGCAGAATCATCAACTGTAGTTGAACAGCAATTGCCTGAAGCTGAGAACCCATCCTTTAAAAGCTCTGTATTTCTGCTTATATTAGGACAACAGCATTTCAGACAGGAGTCTCCATCCTCCTCCTTTGCTGGCAAAGTAATAAACTTCTCTTTCCTTCTCCTCAAACCATTTGTCCTCATTCTTCTGATGCAGCCTCAAGGACAAATGCTGAGCTTTCAGTAACAGCCTCAATGACTGGCCCTATAAACCTAAAGATTTGAAAATATCATCACTCTGAAGGCAACCTAATGAGCAGACCAGAAGATCTGGTCTTGTCCTGCACGGGAATATTCTCTTTATTGTGCCTTCATGCCTCAAAGCAGAGGGTTTAGTTCCATAAAGCTCTCTAACTAACGAAAATCAATTTTCTGGCTAACCAGGAAGATAAAGAGCTGATTGGCACATATAAAGAATCACCTATACCATGAGACAAAATCTTCAAAATGGTTAATTTGTTAGTCAGATATTTAATTTGATTAAATATTTTAGGTGAATTAAAAGCACACTCCAGTTCACTTCTTTCTTACTTGATTTTTCCCCAAGCTATAGCTGTAGCTATGAGACATGCTGATTGGATTTATTCTCTTTTGCTGAACAGGACTGCCAAACTTTACTAGACACTTAAGCAAGAAGGAAATAGGGTATTTCAAAAGCACTGGAAACAATCAAATATTTGCTCTGGCAAAAAAAAGAACTTTTTTCCCAAAATAAAATAATCTTTTAGTACTAACTTCAGAGCCAGCTGTGTGTCTTTGGTGCCTTTGCCGCTTTCTCCTTCCTACTCTCTTCCCACTGCTCCCCACCCCAGACACAAACACATGCACACACACACATGCACACACACACACACTCTTTCTCCATGGCTTGGCAATGAAACAAGGCAGAAAATAAAAATGAAGTTTCAAAATATGTCATCTCAACACTATGTGTCACTCCAGAGAAAGGTGGGTGGTGGAGACAGAAACCGTGTTACATTTCAACTTGAGACTTCATCATCATGGGTGGATCTGGGAGAAGATGCTCCCTGTGGCCCACAGGAACACCAGGAAACAGTCAGTCTCGGTGAGCATGCTGAGCTTCAAGCTGCGTTAGTCTTTCTGAGCCTTTTTTCCTCTCTGCACAAAAACATTTAGTAAAGAACAAGATTGAAAGGAAACAAACCAGGCTGTGATGGTCCAGTCTGTCATTTGGCTTTTCTTGCAATCAGTTCGAAAATGGGATGAGAAACTCTTTCTTTTTTTCAAAATGTCAGTAAAAACAAAACAAAATAAAAAACCCCCCAAAACAGGGGTCTCTCCAGGCTCTCAGAAGGGCCGCAGTGCCTGTTGTGGCAAATTATAGGAAAGGTATACATAGTGGCTCAGCGTCTCCAAGAACGAAACCACAGGAGGTTTTTCACAAGGGAAACCACAGGGGAAATATGAGTAGATTATAGAGCACAAAGGATATTACAGACCCAAAAATGTTTTTGAGCATCGAAACAAGTAACATGAGGATAGAGTTGTTGAAAGGTTAGGAATCTGCTCTTGATTCTTAAACATGTGATACAGTCATGTGCTGCACAAGGACGTTTAGGTCAAGGACAGACCACATGTACAACAGTGGCCCCATAAGATTGTGATGCTGTGTTTTTACTGCATATTTTCTGTGTTTAGATATGTTTAGATACACAAATATTCACCACTGTGTTACATCTGCCTGTAGTATTGAGTACAGCAACATGATGCATAGGTTTGTAGCCTAGGAGCAACAGCTACACATATAGTCTAGGTGTGTAGCAGGCTGTACCATCTAGGCTTGTGCAGGTGCTCTCTTATGATGTTCACACAGAGATGAAATCGCCTAATGATGCATTTCTCAGAATGTGTCCCCGTCACTAAGCAATACTTGACTGCATATAAGCTGTAGTGTGATACTGATATGTCTTTGCTGAAGGTTAAATTCACTACTCTCCAATGGAGCACAGCATGCCAAGAATTAATTTGTAAAACCCCTCCTAATAGCAAGTGCTCTGTATTTCTAATACAACTCAGCCTTTGCCTCTGAGAAATGGCTACTTCACAAACTCCCATAACAGACATTTCTAAGGCCACGTACTCAGATAGCCAAGAACACAGCTTGTATCAATTCATATCAATGAGGAAAGGGGTTTTGTAGCCCAACTGAAACTGGATGAAGAGTGACAGGATTAGAGGTAATATAGTAGAGCTCTCTTCTCAGACTCCTGGACCAGGAAAAATCCCTGTCTGTTGTACAAAGATGATGAGATAACGGGAAGGCCAAAAAGCCCCTCTGACTCCCCCGCTTGAAGGCAGCTGTCAGACAGCCAGACACTGTAGGCAGACTGTGATCGCAAAGGAATCACCATGGGCTAGCACTCCATCCAAAAGAGATCGCTCTGCATAAGACAATGCTGTTGATTAGACATCAGAGGAAATACTTCAGCAAGGATGTGCATAAATAAAAGTACAAAAGTAAAAGAGAATGCATGGGCTCGACAGAGAAGTCCTGAGGACAAAGTTTAGGGCAATTTTCTATCAAGTAGGTCTATGAATGTAAATATAAAAAAAGAAAGGGAATACGATAAAATAGGCAGAACAAAAATGTGTTTAAATGATACAGAGAGAAGAAAAAATTAGCCACAGGACAAGTAAAAGAGGGAAAAATAAGGCAGGTACCTTGGTAACATTAATAATACTGCTGAAATGAGAGGCCCTGGAAGCTGTCCACACAGCACATACTGATAAAGACAGACACGTTACAGAGTAAAGCACAAAGAGACAAACTAGAAGACGACTACTTCAGCCTGTGAGTCGATAGTTATTTTGGTAGCTAAAAAGTCTGGTTAAAATACCCAGAAATCCATGTAGCTTCTGATTCTAAATTTTACTTTTATGATGAAGAGGCAAATGAAAAGAAATTAATGCAGAATTTAATGAAGGGAACACATGGCAGACTCAGCCAAAAATCTACATCTAAAGCGCAGGAGAATAAATGGTGCTGGTGAACCTGAGACAGCAAGGGAAGTTTGGATTATCCTCTGTGTACTAAGGCAGAAAAGGCGTGCAATAATAGATTCATAATGTCAATCAAAAATAGTGGAAAAATGTATCACTGGTAAGTGTCAAGATCCAATCAGAAAAATAGGTCACCCTGGGGATGTTAACAGGCACACCAAGCACTATAACTGAGAAACTTTCATAACCTAGCAAAGTGCTTTTCCATTCTCGAGGTCAAGGTGCATTTTATATTTAGTACAATATGAGCGTGTATCTGTGTAAGTATAATTACCTCATAGATATCATACCTTATGCTCTTTTCCTATAAAATAGGAGAAAGGCATAAAAACAAGGACTCTAAAAGACTCAGCCAAGGGCTCCCAAGTGGCAATTGTTGGGGGCTTGGGAAGATGGAGATTAGGAGGGGAAGTGACATGTAATCTGACACAAGAGATTAAAAATGGTAGGTAACATTAAGGAAGAGTCATTAAGGAGCTATATTTATTATTCCAAATTGGAAAAGGATGCAAAATATCAAAATATCCATAAAAGAGAAGCCAATCTTATGATGAAGTGCTGTTTCCCACGCAGGACTATAATGCTTTGTGCTTTTAATCCCTTCCCTGGTGGTCTCTTGAAGACATTCATTTCCACTTCCCCATTCTGCCCCCCCAGGGGCCAACCAGGGGGAGGAAGGCTAGAACTATACCCTGTGCATTTGCAGAACAAGTAGCCACTTCTCTTTCTCTTTGTCCTGTTTTTTCGCACAGTGTTTGTTCAGACTCCTGACTACCCACCACCAATCACAGGCATGGTGCATAGCCTCACAGACTGATTATAGCCATACCCACTAATGTACGCATTGTGCTCTGTTTAACAATAAATATAATAATGTACTTATATTCATGTAAATTTTATGCTCACAATAAATATCAATAGGAATAGCTTCCCAAATCTGTAATATCACATCATAAATTACATCTGCATTTTCCCTTGTTATTAGTTATTTTCAATGTTCTTTTCATTATTTCAATGAGTATGTGTGTTAGTATTAGCATTAGTGTTAGTATTCCTATTCTCTGATAGTGCTCAAAGCCAGGCTTTCAGAGTCAGACATATCTGTGTTTCAATCCGTCACTGCTGCTTTTTAGCTATGTAGCCTTGAGCAAGTTGTATAATCTCTTAATTCTCAATCAGTTTCCTCATCCGATTTTAGCTCAGTCAGTTGAAATAAAAATTAAATGAGATAAGCAAAGGACACCATTGTGCCTGTCACCTAGTGTGCATGAGTGTCTTAACAGTTAGCTTCTTATTTTCTCCTTTCCCAATTTTGACGGACTCTCTCCTAAATCATGCAGTAAGAGTCACTCTGGTATTACTGTGGGATTTTCAGCAGTGTCTCCCCAGTGGAAGATAAACTTCAGCAGTTAGGATGCTTGGTAAGGTAAAACGGAAGGTCGACTTGAAAGAAAGTTGTGCAAAAATCCCC
>RJWJ010015316.1:0-36389 GCA_004363605.1 Indri indri | reverse complement strand
GACGCTGGGGATAGGATTTGTTTCCTGGAAGAAGGAGAAGAGAAAGAGAGAGCGAGAGGGCGGGGGGGAAAAAGACGCTGGGAAATAAAATCATTCCTTAGTTTCTTAGTGTCTTAATCAGTGAGGCGGAAAACAAGCAAGAAAAGATAGCAACCCGGTTGCGGCACCTTTTCAGCTCTGGAGCGCGGATCAAAACATTGTAGCATCTGTTGAAAGAGAGACTGACTAAATCCTATAGAGGGCCTGGGTATTATGGGGGGTGGGGGTGGGGTGAGGGGAGGAGATAAGAAAAAGTGTCTCCGTGATCCCTAAAACCACCAAGTCGCTGGAGAATTGGGGCTGGATAGAGTTGTCTCTTGCTGTTGTCAGCCCACGTCGTCACGATTTTATTCACTGCCGCATGGCGTTGATCAGATGGAAACCATATTTGTCTCCCTCTGAGACCTAACCTCGCCTTATGCTTTTGGAGTAATGGACTCTTTAAAACCCAAGAACGGCTTCCCGGGCCGGGAAAGGGGGCCAGCGAGGGAGGGGGACCCTCTTAGCCGAAAGGCCTGAGGATTCCCCAGGATCGTGAGCGGAAGCTCGCCTCCGGCGCCCGAGGGAACCAAGCGTGACACTGGGGCGACGGGTCATGCGCCTGGGGGTGGAGGGGGGTTTTAGAGGGGGGAATTAGCAGTTGATCCAGAATTTTCTAGCAACTAGGCACGTTAAAGTTAAAAGCTCCTGAACTAGCGCCACCTCCGGCCCCAACCATTACCACCAAGAGCTTACGCAGGTTAGAATCTCGCTTCCTGTCCTCACGCTGCCAGGGAGGAAAATTTGCCCTTATCGGGCGCCACCTCTGGTGGAAGCTGCTGCCCTCCTCTTGTGTCTCGGCGCTGGGAAGCGGGAGAGCATATCCACCCCCTGCACCCCCTAGCAAATGTGAGCCCTCCACCCGGGAGGCCGGGGGTCGGAGGCTCTGGGCTCAGTGCCCCATCCTCCAGCCCTGGGCCACTATGTCCTGCGTCCCTCTCCAAGACTTCTTGGACCAAGTCGGCCAGACTCTAGGCGGGGGTGGGGTCACTAGGACTTGAGATTGCTGGGGGCGGACGGTGGACGCTCTCAGGAACGCCAGCGCAAAGTTCGGGAGTCATTTGGGTGTGTCCAGTGTGCACACGTGGGAATCCTACAGTTTCAAAGGTCAGGCAGGGTTGGGGTTGTCTGCGCCCAGCTGGGTCAATAGCTAGTCCCACCCGAGGCTGGAGTCTGCCTAGGCCTGGGCACCCGCTGCGCTCCGGGAGGCCTCGGGGTTCAGGCCCTCGAGGGCGGGTCGCCCAGGGGAGCCCGGGCCCCGCGCGTCAGGAGGCCTCGGCCAGCCGAGTGGCCGCGCTGGGAAACAAGAAGCGAGCGCTTTGCTCCCTATCTTCCCAGTGTCCGTCCTATATTGTTTTCTGCTCTTAAAACTGACATGTCTAATTGGCAATTGGTGCCGAATCGTGTCCAGAGGTCTCTTGTGGAACATTTCTACAGCTGTCTCCTTCAACTAGACGCTTATTCATGTCGCCTTAATGAGAAACAAAACGTTCTCTAATGAGCAATTACAGAGCGACAGGATTGTTCCCATAACAAATTCTTGCGAGTGACAGAAGCATCCTTTGTACCAGATATTTCGCATACTGTTACCGATTTTCCCTTCCCTAGCCCGACTCCATGGAGGCGCCGGGCATCCGGAGCCGGTCCGAGATTGTACCGACGCGCCCGCAGCCTCCTCGCCGTCCCCGCGGCCACCCCCGGCCCGGAGCCCCCGGGCTCCGTTGTGCTCTTGGGAGTGAGACGCCACGTCCCATTATCCCGCATATTATCTCCTTGTCACGAGGACAACAAATACCGATTAATCTTCAGAGTAAACTGTTTCCCATTCTTGACCAAGCTAGGTTGGTGTGCGTGTGCAGGGGGGAGCCAACTGACCCCCTTCCCCACCCGCTCCTCTTCCTCCAACCCTTCGCACGGAACCTGGGGCATTCCAGGGCAGATCTCGCCTCCCAGCCCCAGAGCCGCTCCCTGCACCCCGCCGTCCTGCTCACAGTATCCTCACCCCACCAATTCTGCATAGTCGCCACCCACAGAGAGTGTAGACTGGGGGCCTGGAGGGGTGGAGGGAGGAGGGGGAGGGGCAAGGATAGTGGGGTTGTTTTAGTTGGGAGACCACCACTTCCAATGCCCAATTCTCGACTCTGCCCAGCATCTCCCTGCTCACCTTCTCAGATGCACCCTCCTCATAGTCACATAATTTGTCAATTAGGGCAAAAAGCAAAACGATACAATTATGTTTACCTCCCAGTCTGTCAGTGTGTTAACTTGTCACACTTCTACAGCAAGGGGGCTCTCCGTGCATTTTAATGTCAAACTTGAATAGTGCACCACGGGGCTTGCTCTTACACATGCACACACTCCTGCCCACAAACACACACGCCAGCCATGTTCATACTACTCTTGTCATGCACAACCCTCACATTCCCAGGCCAACAGATGGTTCAACAACACCTACAGTGTAAGTTGATGTGTCCCAGGCCCTTGAATGCAGAGTCTCCCCTACCGCATTCCCCAAGCACAGAAACCCAGAGGAGGAAAAGGCTGGGGCAGGAGAGGGTAGGCAAAGGGCTGTCTATGTATGTAGAGTTGGGAGGATGACTGCTTGGGTTTTACCTTGCGTAGGTTGCCCTGGCACCGAAGTCCCCGGATACCAACCCGGGCGGGTGCCCCAGCTTCCGGTCTGCCCGTTCAACATCCTTAGTTTATCATACATGCCGTCTGCGCCCATCTGTTGCTTTTCGCTAGCCAGGTTGCGAAGAACTCTGTTTATTGATGACACCTGCAAATCAAAGCAAAATCAAACTAAATGGTAGCGTCTCCGGAAGACACAGCCACCCATCTCAGCTCATCCACCGCCTTAAAAACCCTTGACACATTAAAAAGCCTGGGGCAGTGGGTGGATTTGCAGATACACTGTGGAAAAAAAATGACAGCCACCACTCTGGGCATGGAAATTGAGTTGAGTAGAGAACTGGGAGAAGGGGAGTCCTTCACCGTTGCTCGGTATCTCTGGTGACCTAACTCACATGATTGCTTTGCTTTGTTAAAACGCTCCCCCCGCCCCACAAAAAAGATTTAGAAGTGGTTTAGAGCTTTCTTTCATTTTATTTGTTTTATATTAGGGCGGAAATGGGTGTGTGACACCTAAAGGAAGGTTCAGGCAGGTGGATTTGGAGGAAGTTAGAATCTGGTTTTCATTTTCATTTTCCTTCTTGATTCATGTACCTTTCCCCAGGTGCCTCTGCCCTCTGTTTTGCAGCATGCAAATGAAGTGAACGACTTCCCACACTTGACTCCCATTTTCCAGACAGTCAAAAAGGTCGGGCATTCCTCTCGATACCCCCAGGTACAGAGGAGACAAATGTGGAGGACAGAGACAGAGCTACACTAGGATAGAGGAGAGTGGGAGGAGGTGAAGAAGGAGGTAAAGAGAGAGCGTGGAGCTTAGGGCAGGGGGGGCAAATGTTCTCAGTGAACTTACACTTGGTATGTTATCGTTGGTACAGACCCCCTCGGACAGTAATCTGTCTCGGATTTCCCAAGCAAAGATGGACGGGCACTCCCGCTTATACTGGGCTATTTTGCTTACAACTTCTGGAGTCGCTACTCTCGGTTTACTACCACCGATTGCCCTGGGTCTGATGGAGCCAGTCTCGTAATACCTGCCCAGAATCTTACTCACACATCCGTTGGACACCTGCATAGGGGAAGTGGACAGAAAACCACATTATTAATAATTTCAAGACAAAAATAAAATTGTTTAAGTATGCATTAAACAATGACAAGCTTACGTTTTGATTGTCCAGCACTTGGACTTTTGCATCTGCATGGGTCTATAACACAAAAATATACCTTCAATGGTATGAGAACTTACTGTAGAGAGCTTTTTTCTTAAAATTACATTTGTAGCCCTAAAAACTACAAATATGATACTTTCAAACAGTTTGAACGAAAAAACTAATTTAAAAGTTTTTTTAAAAAACTTTTTTAAACACTGCCTGAAGATGCATCAAAACGAAGTCAGATTAATTTTTTTGTGCTGACCTTGCTTAAAGTGGTGTTACGTTTTAAAGAGCAAAGGGGAAAAATAAACTGCATTTTAACTTCTTTTTCCTTAAAAAAAAAAATGCCCAGTTGAGTAAATCTGAGTTAGGGAGGGGTAAATAGCAGTTGCCCTTTAAAGTCAATACATACTCTTCATAAACATGAAGAATGCAAACAAATATCTGAAAATCTGCGATAAGCATGGGATGGGGAAGAGTGGAATGAAATTATGCCGATTTATATAACTCAGCTCATTACAGTTCATAAACTGTTACCGCAGTGAATGTCTTTACCAAATGAAAAAACGTTTTAAAAAAAAAAAATCACAATTTTTTTTTTTTTTTTTTTGCTTAAGCAGATGAGTTATCTTATGTAACTGACCCAGGTTGAAAGAAATAGGGAAGGATGGTGGAAGGAGAGGGGAAAGCCGGAAGGCAGGGGAGTGCGGTGGGGACTGAGGACTGGGGTGGGTGAGGGGGGGGGGGTCCATAATTAGCAGCATTTACAGTAAGAAATGAAGAGAGGGCGTTGAGAGTGGAGGGCCGCGGAGCGGCGAGTGGGGCGGCGCCGGGAGGATCACCTGCAGAATTCGGGAAATGTCGCACGGCCGGGCCCCGCTGTGAGCTAGCTCTACAATCTTCTGCCGGGTGGAGTCCGGCAGTGGCCGCCCGTTGACAAAGACACCACCGAGCTGATTCACTCCGCTGTGACCTGAGGAAAGGGAGAGTAGGAAAGGAGAGCAGAGCAAAGAGGGAGAGGAGGAGGAGGAAGAGGAAGGGGAAGGAGAAGAGGAATCGGAAGAAGAAGAGGAAGAAGAGGAGGAGGAGGAGGAAGAGGAGACAACCACAATGCATCCTCAGCCCTCTGCCAACCCATGCCAACCTCGGCAATCAGGTCCCTGCTATCGATCAAAAAAAATGACAACCGGACCACCAGTCATGCGGGGCATCAGGCAGCCAGCCCCAAACACAGGCGTGCTCCTGCCCACTGGACTGCAGAAGGCACACAGAGTCAGACACATGCCAACGAACAAGAATCATGTACCTCACTACCACCATCGCCCCATCAGTGCCCCCAGCCCGCCGCCCTCTTCATAAACACTCCAGAACCCACAAGGTGCAAACGAGCGGCTCTAAGAATCTCCTCCCAAAGATCTCCTTTGAGTGTCGCTGGAAACCGTTGGGTTCCTCAGAACCCACACTGAATCTCCAAGGTCTCTGCAGTGTTGCAACAGTGATAAGCAAATCCTACAGCCCTTCAGTGCTCCCTAGGACGCCCAAATCCAGAAATGTTTGCGTCACAATCCAAACTCTGGCGAAGGCCCGGCACAAACACCAGGTTTGGTTTAGTCTAGTTTAGTCTTAATAGGAGAAGGGAAGGGAAAGGAGTGGAGGAGAACCAGAGCAGCAAATCTGTGGCTAGTGAACCCCAAACCTGGTTTCCGCACCTCCACTGCGGAAGTGAGAGTCAGCCCCCGCGCGGCTTCAGCCACGAAGGAGTCCGGCTGCCGCAAGTAAGGCCGAGCCGGGGGTCTGCTCTCTCCGGCCACCGCTCGCTTTACTTCCGCCGCTGAACCCCGCCCTCCCCTCAGCCAAGGACAGATATTAGCAAACATCAAAAACGGAACAGAAAAAGAAAAGACCACACTACACCGTCCCCCATCCCTCCTTTATCTTTATATCTCACAACCTCATCCCATTGTCCAATCTTAGAGAATTGGGAGAGGGAGTTAGCACCTCTCTGTAGCCCCCTCCCCAAAAACCACAGGCACACAAATAAAGCCAATCGCCAATTTCCACTTCCTTAAAAATCTCCAACCTGCAGCCCCGACTCTAGAGAGCAGCCCTCCCTGGAGAAGACGTGGCTCCCTGCTCGGCTCTTCTCTCCTCTCCTCTCCTCTCTTCTCCTTGGAGCCTCCTGATAAATTGACTCCAGGAGCCTGAGCTTCTTAGCAATAAATAAGCTCCAAATATAGAAGAGGGGGGAAAATATGATGAGCCTCTCTGACATTTGTCTTTAAAATAAAACTAGCTGCACGTCAAGTTTGAGCTTAATTTCTGGAAATAGGCGGAAGTCGCTCCGGATCATGCATGGAAGGCTAATTGAAAAGATCAGTCGGGGCGCTTGTGGCAGCCTTGTCACTTTGTGACAGTGCTCCGCTCCGGGAAATTGCATCGTCACGACAAACGGGACCGTGATAAAACGACCCTTTCCGTCCCTATTTGTGGATCACTCAGACGAGATTGAACTGCACTCGTTTCCCCTTCGAGGGGAGCCGCGTTTCCAGGATAGCCGAAGGCTTGGGGCTGAGGCGGGGGGGCCCTCACCGAGGGTGGGGCAGAGCCTCAACTCGATGAGAAGTGACAGGCGTTTGGGGGATCTGGGCTGCGGCCGGGCCCAGCACAAGCGGGGACATCGCGGGGACACCACTTCTCCAACAGAGTAAGGCCTAGCCCGCGCTTCCGGTTTCTCCTAAATTCCCTTTATTGCCTTCCTTTGCCTGGCAATTTCCATCCAGTGCTCCAGCTATGGAGCCCCACCTCTGGGCAAAGGAAGCCTTCCCGGAAAAAGAAAGGCTGTCCTAGAGAGACCGAGAGACACTTTCCAAACTTCACGCATAGTCAGGGCAATTCCCAGTCTATGAATGTCAAGGCGTGTGGGGAGGCCGCCTAAACCTAGACCTAGACCTCCCTCCTTTTGCCCCCATTGCAAAAGATAACACCGTGCCCGCCACCTCCGCAGCTACGGCTGGCGGGTGCTCGCCCAGGAGACGCCAGGGCCAGGGCGCCTCTGCCAGCGTCGAAATGGCAGCGAGGAAACGCAGCTCTAAATTCCCCTTCAGAGGTTAAGCCTCAATCATTGTGTCCCTTCCCTAGGGACGGCTGGCGCTCTCGCCCAGTGGTGATGATTATGCGCCTAGAATTCGACCGCGAAGCATCTAATAGGAAAACATATGGTGTCAATTTGGATGCTCCGCGCCTCGCGCTCACCCGGGAATGAGCGGCACAAAGCCCTGCGGGCCGGTCTGCGACCCCGCGCCCCTCTGGCCCTCCAGCCAGGCCTCAGCGGCAAACGCTCAGCGCTGCCCGCCCCGGCCAGGGCCCACCCGAGAGAGCCTGCGGCTGGGGAGTCTGAACTCCAGGGGGAGACCCCCGCCGCCGCCGCCGGAGGGCTGCCTCCCGGGCCAAGCCCTGGGGTCTGGCAGGTTCTGCACAACTACGGCCACACAGATCGCCACCTTTGTGCCCTTTCCTGAGCTTCGCGCCTACCAGGCCCCAAGGCGCCAGGGGGCGACCAGCGTTTCCAGAACAGAGTGCTAAGGCGCTGGGGACCCTCTCAAGTCTTCGCGGTTAGGCAAGGGCAGGTTGCTAGAAGATTTAGGCCTTTCCGCATACCGAGTACTGTTGAGCCCTGAAGCCCTGTACCTCAACCCGGGCCTGGTTTCACCGGGCCTCCAGGCTTCCAGGCGCAAGCTCTAGACTAGGCCTGCCACATACCAGCACCCACCGACCAAGCAGGAAGGTGGGTGGGGGCCCAAGGGATCTGGGCAGAGGAAAGAAGGGAGGCACAAGAGCCATGGAATCAAAAGCACCTGGGCCTGGGACGACCAGGACCCACACAGTTGCAGCTGGCAGGACAGGGCTTTTCCAGTTCCTGGACGCAGCCCCCACCTTCTTCCCAGACCCCGTAAACCCTCCCGCGCCCTGTAACAGCCCCACGTTGCAAGTCTGCCACCCCACCCCTCTGCAGGCCTGGGTGCTCCGCTCCCTTCCCTTCTAGGCCCATAGCTGGGGTGGGAAGGGGAGGAGCTGCCCTGAGAGTGACTTGGGGAGGGAAGCCCCCCATCCCGCCCGGTCAGCGGAGACATTCAGTCTTGGCTAAGCCCAAAGGGGCCTCCTTTTCCTCGCGCGACTAGAAGAAACCTTCGCCCCGCCCTGCTCAGCCCAGCCCCTCTCTCCGGGGTCAGAGCCCGGGCAGGGGCGGGGAGGGGGTGTGAGTTACAGGATTTGGGGGGGGGGATGGGGTTTCTCTACAGCAGCTTGGAAAACTCGAGAGGGCTGTTCTTAAGGGCCCAGCCCCTGCCCTTCCAGGATCGAGAACTGCGGAACAAATGCCCTCCCCTCCCGGGCTGCCAGTCGCGGAGGGGGTTGCAGCCGGCGCAGGTTGCCGGGCCTGTTCCCTCCAGCGGGCGGCCTGGCCAGCGCCGACACCGCGAGCCTCTGCGCCCTCCACTGACCCGCGGGTCCGCGCGCCCACAGCCCGAAGTCCAAGAAAGACCAAAGGCACTTACTGTTCTGCATGCTGGCGCTGGCTGGGGGCCGCGGGATCCCACGGGGCTCGAATATGGGTCTCTGTTTGCAAGAAAATAGGGGTTAATCCCGGGCTGCTGCATCAGGTAAGCCTGAACTCCCAAGCGAGGAGGATTCGGGCCAGGACGGGAGAATCTCCCTTCTTTAGGAATTCATCAGCCGCTTGGGGCGATCTGAGAGTCATCCAGCTCTGCCGGTGCATGCAAAATCTACCTTTTGGTTTCAAACAAAATACTCCAATATTCCCAATCCGTTTCCTCTAAATCCTTTAGTAGTTAACCCTTTAATCAGGAGAACCCATGACCCAATTTTGAATTTCTTCTTCCATCTGAACTATAATGAAGAAGCATACTGAAATCGTTTGCTTTGACTTTTTCTGGTTTTGAGCCCAAAGCAGCCGCTGCAGAACTTGCCTGAAATCTGGGATGTCTGTCCACTCTTACAATAAAAGGCCTCACACATCTGCGCACCCCTAGTTAACGTCTTCCCCCTAAGACAAAACAGAAGGAGAGAAGTGTATGTCAAACTGTGGCTCAAAAGCATAGGTCCATGGACTCTCTGAGCCCCACCCTTAGGAAGAAAAAAATGTGCAACTGGGGCTCAATTAAACTGCCATAAACTCTAAATCTCAGCATTACACCCACATTTCCAGCAGCCTCTCCCATGGAAGTCCCCACCCTTTGGAAGAGGCTGCTCCGGCCTGGCATGGGAGAATGGGAGAATCTGATGAGTTGGGGTCCCACTTTGCAAAAATATCAAGAACTATGGAAAGGAGAAGGGGGAAACAGGAGGGATAGTGGATAAAGAGTAGAGGCCAAGAGCTAGGGAGGAGGGTGGAGACTAATACCTAAAGTTTGGAGGTGAGGGAAGGGGACCTCCAAACTTCATGGCTTCTGAGGGCAGGGGCTAGAGCAGTTTGGGAGGGCTGCGGGGGCCCTATTTCCTTTTTCCTTAAGGAATTTCACCACCTTGGTTGTCCCAAGATCCCCAGAACCCAACTTTCTGGTTACCCCTTTATCCTTCATTCCTTCCTCCAAAAAAAAAAACAAAAAAAACTTTTGCGTGGTCCCTTCCCCATCTATCTCTTAGCTCTTCTGAGACTTTGAAAGTGGCAAGCCCAACTTTTTCCCCCAAACCTCACAAACCTCACTTATTGTGATTAACTCCTCTTTTGGCTTTTAGATCGTCCCCTCTTTTACTGTACTGTGACACACGCTGTCTACCTCGCCTCACTGCTTTAAAAAGTACGAACAGGAGGGGGTGAGCGTGGTCGACAAAGCCTACAGACAGCAAACAATGGCTTCTATTCTCTGGCTTTCCTCGAACCCAAGGAGCAAAACCAAGTCTCCCTAACCAGCAACACAGTTTCCAACCAAACTACCAACAACCTACGAACTCACAAAGGGAACAGAGGGACACTTCTAGCTCCGTAAGTCCTGACCCAGTGCAGGTCTCCCCAAGGCTCACCCTCCACCACCCCCTCCCCTACCTTCCCTTAAAAAGCAGTTTCTTGGGAGAGTGGAGAAAATAGAAAAGTAATTTCTTGTTATAAATATCTGAAGGTAATTGTGTTACTGGTGTGAGTTGTTAGGGGCTGTAAAAAGATACAACGGCACCGTGGGGAGCTCAATTGGGAAGAGAGAGTTACAATAAAGAGCCCATTCAAGAGGTTTGCCCCAAAAAGGAGGTAAAATAATGAAATAGTCACAGCATCATTTCTCCCTGTTGTTTTTGTAATGCATTATTTTTCCTGTTTTGCCTACGGTGATTATTAAATTTGCCTGCCTGCAAGCAAAGAATTCCAAGAAGCACATTTACTCTTCCAGGCCATTCGTGGTCTAATTTTTAACTAGCTGGTAAGCGGCTTAAATCCATAAAACAAACCTAAGATAAGGACTTTTCCTCAGCATCCGAATGTGGCCTGGTAAATATTGGCCACGACAGAGGGCTACCTAGTTACCTCAAGCTGGGATGGCTCTCCAACACCTCCCTCCTGTCTCTCAGTCCCCACATCCATAGTCATGCCCCAGACAGGCAGATACCTCAATTGTGATACAAAATGCCCCTCCACCAAATGTAGGACTCTAAAGCAGCAAAGTAGTAGTAGGTGGAGAAAGGGGGAGTGGAATTCCCCTAGGAGGGGTGCAACTTGCTGAACTCGTCTCTGTAATCCACACTATACATAATCACAACTGAATGCTCCCATTTGGGCTGGGAGGTACCTTCTTGATGCCATTTTTAAAAATTCACTAGCTGATTCCAGAGAGGCCTAGCTGATTAATTTTTGAAGCAGCTGGGAAGGTGGTAGCATTTCAAATTCCAGTTCTGTGCCACTCCCATCCCCCTCTCGGCTAAGAATCTATCTAATTACTTAAGTAATCGTTAACACTTAATGCAAAAGCAACCCGGGAAGCGAGTCGTATGGACACCCGGAAGCAGTCCTGTGGGCGCCGAGAGGCCAGACCCTTGAGCCGAAGCCTGAGCCCCCCAGCTCAGCCCAAGGCTTTGTATGGCCTTGCCAGGGCCATACACATCCAGAACAGTCTCCAGACACTTCGGAGTCGCCCTGGCCTTGGTCCATTAGACCACAGGGCCACTGCCCCCTTCCCTATCCCCAACTCAAGCCTCAGCTTTCAAATGCTGTTGTTATTTTAATTCCTTAATTCTCAAAATCCATCCCAAAACTTCTTAGCTGGGGTAAAGGGGAGAACTCACTATCGGTCCTCCCAGTCCCCAGCCAAAGAGTAATTAGCAATTAAAATGACAAAGTTTTACTCTCTAGGGCCAAATAAGATAACAACTAATCAAATTGCCTTCAGACGTTTGCAAAGGTCACCGGCCATAAAAAATGTAATGTCAACCGCAACAACTATTATTTCTCCTCAGTAAATTCACCAGGCTATCAAGATCTTTGCTTTCCATTTCATTTTCTGCTCCCACCCCCTTCTTAAACCTTCCCAAGTTCGAGTTAAACGTCCAAAATGGCTTAGGAAGCTTGGGAGAGTGAGAGGAAAATAAAAAGAAAGAAAGAAACCACGTTCACTTTGTTTTTAAACTTTCTAGAAATTACCCATGAATGAAGGGCTGGGTTTTAGCACTCGAAAAAGAAAGCATTTCCACTTGAAATTCAACTCCATTTCCCCCAATTACACTTGCTAAAATTCAGGGCTATTATGGTGCAGGGAGACTGAGAAAATCTGCACGAGGAAAGAGGCAACAACTTTATGAACTTTGAAAAGACACTTTTCCCCTTGGGTCTTAGAACCGAAAGCTCTCAAATTACTCAGACTAATTAGCTGGGAGAGGATGTGATCAGACGAGGAGGAAAGCCAATGCTTTCATATCGATTTATTTTTAAGACCTCACAAAGAGAAAAATCAGAGGACAGGGAGTTTAAAAAAAAAAAAAAAAAGCAAACCACCTTTCCACCTAGAAACTTGTTGAAATGGCAACACCTGGTGCGACTTGGTCAGAGACGACAAGGAAAGATACCCGCGGAGCGCTGGGGGCCGGAGGACAGGGAAGACCCCCAGCCTTCGCAGGGCAAGGGAGAGGAGGGTTTGGGGAAGTCTGGAGAGCGAAGAGTTTTCAAGTTCCGAGCTCTGCGCTCAAGTTAAGCTGGGGGCAAGAGCCTGGGCGCTTGATGGAAGCTGACAGTCCTCCGGCTCTGCTCTGAGTTCCTCGGGGCGCGCGTCCAACCGCCTTGGCCTGGTGGCTTCCTTCCCCGCTCGCGCCCCCTCGCTCGCTCTTTCTCTCTGCCTCCAGCGTGTGGCTGCCTTGCCGACTGACTGCTCGCGCCGGTGGCGGCCGTGGTGTCCCCTCGGCGCTCGAGTGCCAGCGGGCTCTTCTGCGCCGGAGCCCAGCGCGGCACAAAGCCCGAGGGCCGGCGGCGGGCGAAGGCGCTGCGAGCCGTCTCCCTCGGCGCTCCCTCGGCGCTCCCGCTCTCTGGGCCCCGGGCTGGACAAAGCAGCTGGCGGCGGCTGGTCTCTGCGGCCGTTCCGGGGCCTTGGTCACCACAGAGCCTCCTCGTCCTCTCCCGCCGGTCGGGAGCATTTGGCAATGATGGGCCCAGGAGCCGCGGCTGCAGCCGCGCCTGGAGCCTCGATTCTTGCTGTGAGCTCAGACCGCGCCGGCGCTGGCGCTGGGGCTGAGCCGGCTGCCCGCCCCAGCAACGCGCCGCTCCCGCTCGCCGGCCGTCGCCCTCCGACGCGGGCTTTCGCTGGAAGTAGAAAGTTTGGGCTCCTGCGTGGAAACTTCTCTGGCCCAACTCTCCCGGCGTAGCAGTGGGGGAGGGGACCGGCGAGAGGGAAGGAAGGAAAGGGGGAGGAAGGGGGAGACCTGCCTGAATATTGCAATAAAAATAAAGCAAGAGGAAAGAAGCGGACTCACCTTTATGAGGCATCCTCTCTCGTTGTCAAGGCTTCCGTCAAGAGTTTTGTCTGGTTGGGGTTTTTTTATGCTGCTGTTGTTGCTTAAAGACCACAACGGTTTGAAATGACGGTGTTTTAAAGGAGTTGCTGGTGGGAGTTTTCTCCACGGACGCCGCTGTGTTGGTGTGTGAGAGCAATTCTCAGATCCCTGGGAAGGAGACAGAGATTGACAATAAAATGGGCTGTCAGCGGCTGGAGAGTGAGAGATAAAGAGTGTGGGTGAGGGAAGTGGCTGCAGCCAGCACACCTATGCTGATTGGTGATGGCTCAAGTGTGTTAATGTGTGTGTGCCGGCGCCCGGCCTCGCCTCCACCGCTCCTCACTGGCCCATTAGCGAAGCCTGACCTCTGTCATCATCCTCCAGCAAAACACTTCCTCCTGCGCCTGAACCAGAGCGGGAAATGAGGCCGAGCCACTGTTCGCTTTTCAAACCCACTAATCACTCCGCAACATGCAAATGCACCGCTCGCTCTCACACAAAATATTGCTTTATGCAAAGCAGCGCCGGGGCCTCGCGCCAGCCGATTGGATGCTCCCTCTCCCCGCCTGGTGCAATTGGTCCGTTTGTTTGAATATGAATACACTTGTTTTCGGCTCCGCCGGTGGGTCCCGGCTTCTCTCCCCGGCGCTGGGCCCCCGCGCCCGGGCTCTGACGCTCTCCGACATCTCCCGGCTCCGCGCGCTCCGGGAGTCAGCGCGGCCCGCACTGCGGCCGCGAACTTGAGCGGTCGAAAGAAGGTTTCTGGGCTGGGGGTATTGCCCTCACCCCGCCCCTCCCCCAGGCTGGGTGCGGGACTCCCAGCCCACCGAGGGAACAAGTTTCTGCGCTGTCCTTTCTTGCCAACTCGAGTGTAGCGTGGTCTGCCGCCCCGCCCCCGCCCGCCCCTGCCCCACCTCGGCCTGGGCCCCAGGACTCGGAGCACAACGGTGGCTGCACTCTAGGCCACCTGGCCTCTGGGAAGAAGAGGAAAGGGGCAGGAGCGTCACTGGGTCCCGGCAGCTCCGCTCCGGCGTCGGAGGCCTCAGCGAAGCCTAGGCCGAGAGGAGGTCGCCTGGCCAGAACCCAACGAGGCCAGCGGCCTTCCCAGGCCAGGCCTCCGGGGCCTGTCCATTCTCCCACCGCGCTCCCCTTGGCCCTTTCTTCTTTCCTTTCTTCTTTCGGAAGCCGCGGTGCGCAGCGGAGCGGAGGCAATGACCGAGCTGGAGAGGCCCGAGTAAACACGCCACTTACTTTGTGTACAGAGGGTTCTTGTGAATAGCCCTGAAGAGTCCTCACCAAACACTCACCAACTTCTCCCACGTGCCATTTGTTGACTAAGTGCGGCTGCTTTTCCAGGCGCTCCAGAGGAGGGAAAGAGAGGGGGAGATAAGAGGGAGGGGGAGTGGTGGAAGCCTGGAGGGGGGGTGACCAATGCTGCGAGAGCTTCTGTGGGGTGTGTGTGTGTGTCCGTGTGTGTCCCCGTGGCCATGCCGGTGCATCGGTGTGTGCCACCGGTTATCTGTGTGGTACGTGTGTCTCTGCACCACGACTCCCTCTCCCGGGTCTGCTCAGTCCACGGAGGCAGCCCCCCTTCAGCTGTTGCCAGAAAACCGGGGAGGAAAGTAAGTAAATGACTTTTCTCTTCTGACCACACACCAGAAGTCCATTTGTTGAATGTCGGACGATTAAGACACACCTCAGTACACTCCAAAGGCGCCCCTCAGAGCCCGCAGTTAAGGTGACAGGGGAGGAGCAGTTGCCTCGTCCTGAGCTGTCCGGAGGCTGCGGGGCCTGGGGACCGGGAAGGGGAAGGCCTGGGATGCGGGACACACCCCAGGACGTGGTGTTGGCAAAGCTGAGGCAAAGAGGCTGAGATGAAGCCGCCGCCGGGCACACTTGACTCTTCTTGACTTATGAAAAGTGCTGAAAGTCAGAGCTCATCAATAAAGGCTGCGCAGCCTGAACTCGCTGCTGACAGGCCGCGACGCCGCAGCTCCTGGGCGCCGGGACAGTGAGGACTCTGCAGGCTGCCTTGGGTCTTCTGGCTTGGTGTGGGCCTCAGGCTTCGTCCCTACCGGGGACCCAGCAACCCCGCGACCAAGGAGCCAGAGCAGAGCTCGTCGGGGAGAGGAGGCCTCTCCGGCCCCGAGACAGAGTTTGGGGCGCATAATCCGCTCACCTCCTGGGCCTGGGGAGGGCTGCTGGCTCTGCCTCTTCCCGCGGCCCAGGAGCACTCAGCGCCGGGAGGAAACCCAAACGAGAGGCGAAGGAGGTGGTGTCGGGTGCCCAGGTCCACGGCCTCCTGTGCAAGATTTCAGTTCGTAGGACCGCGACTTTCGGAGGATCCCAGGAAGTAGGGCAGCGGGTCTGGGTCCCAGACCAGCCAGAGTCTGCGTTCTCTTTTTCTTTTTTTTTTCCTTCTCAAGCCAGCATTAAAGAAGCTTGAACTCAAGTCAGCTGGGCTCGAAGGGGGTGGGGTGGGGAAGGACCAGTGACTCTGTCCGAACTGGGAGCGAATATCATTTTTACAACCTCTCAATTAGCGACCGAGTGGATTAGCACCTTCTTAAGCTTTGCCTCGGAAAGAAGCAGCCGTAATCTTGTTGCTATTTCCCCCCAGGGCACTGGCTCTTTGAATCAGCTACTTCTCCCACCCACCCCCCACCCCCACCTCACCTCGGAGAAAAGTTTTAACAAAAAATCAGAAAAGGCAAAGAGCGAGGAGTGAATGCCACTGACGTCATTGGGTGGGGATGGGGGCTCCGGGAAGGACTCTTGGAAACTCCTCTGCACAAACAAGAAACAAAAAGGACTTGGCTGATTCCCATGTGTAAATATTTAGGGAGGGGCGCTCAGCCCCCGAGTGAGGCAGAGTTTTCAAAGTTTAAGGAAAGAGGGGTAAGAGTGAGATTTCCTCGCTTTCTCTGGGCGGGTCTCATGGAAGGTGGGGGTGCTTTTCTGCCCGGTGGGGCGCTTCGCTCCCTCTGCCAAGTAGCTGCTCTGGGGATGACAAGGCCTGGGAGGGGGGCGACGGCGGGGACGGAGGTGCGGGGCGCCATTGCCAGAGGTGTGCTCCATACTGAGACTACTCTCAGGTCGCCATTTTAATTGCAGCTTCCAACGGGCCTGAGGTCCACTTGCAGCCCTCCGTGGAGCGGGGGTGAGGAGGACTGCACCTTAGGTTACAGTCTTGCCTTTCCTCTCCTCTGCCCATGCCCCCCTTACCCTCTCCGCCCCCTGGAGCCAGAGCACGACCTCTCCTGGGCCGGCCGGTGAGTTCCTGTAGGGGCCGCCTGGGTTGTCCCACCCGGTAACGGGAGGCTGTCTGTGCCCAGGGAATCACGCTGGGAATCGCGGCTCTCGGGAGAATGCCCAGAGCCTCTACCCAGTACTGACGTGTAAGTGTGAGATCAGGCAGCATCTCGCCCCCACTGGTCCCTGGCATTCGCTTGTGCCCACCCCATCGGGTCTCCGGTCTGAGGACGGCCTCTGGGGAAGCAAAGAAGTGCCCAGTTCTCGGGGGACGTGCTTTCAGCTCCTACCTTCGGAACCAAGAATCTCCCACCCGGTGTTCTGACACCTCCGAACTCCCCCTTTCCACCCCCAGGCGTAGTGCTGGTGCGCTGGTAAGGGCGAAGACTAGCATTTCTTTGGAGAAGGAGCTCTGCAGACACCTGCATCACTTTGCAGAGCCCCAAACGTCTCTCTTTTGCAGACCCTGGGAAGGCGGGTTCCCTAGCTTGCGGAGCTGGCAGACCGGTCAAAGGAGCACTAAAGGCGAAGGCGCCCACCCCAGCCGCCCAGTCCGGGGTGCCTCCCCATCTCGGGCCTTTGTCCTTCTCCTTTCTCCAGCAACCTGCCGGGTTCCCGCTGACCCGACAGATTCCCCGAGCCAGAGTGTAGGAAAAGAGAGACGAGCCCGGAGCCGGCCCGCGGCACCTCCAGGCTGTGTCCACACTCGGCTGAGAGGAAGCCGAGCTGCCCTCACCCTTCCTCGTCTCCTGCCAAGTGGCTAGTGCGTCAGGGCACTCTCTGGGTTCAGTCTTCCATTCACATCGGGCGGCAAGTCTCTCCTCTCCCTTCTCTCTTTCTCTCTCCTCCCTCCCCCCAAAAAATGCTTTAAAAAAAAAAGGTGTTCCGCAGGATCTCCCAGCGAAGAGATTTCTAGCAGCCCATCACATGCTGCTGTCTAGATAGGAACAGAGTTTAAAACTCCTGATTTGCAGGACACTTGAAATCAGTGCAATTTCCGATTTTTGCAAACAGGATTCCTAGGAAAATTTGCTTTCCATTTCGTCACCCCAGGATGATCCCCCATCATCCTTTCCCTGTAACCTCCGCCACCAAGAGACAAGAGTTCAGCTTCAAACGAAAAGAGAGCAAGCCAAGGCCACCCCAGTCCCTTCTCCCTGGAGATCCCCTCTCTAAACAGCTGCCTGTTCTAAAGGCCAGGGACCGAGTCCTGCGATTTGTCCTGTCGTATAGCTGGGAACACGCGGGTGGGAACTAGAGGCTTTGCTGGGGGATCTGAGACTGGGGTGGAGGAGGGAGCAAATGTCATGGCCGGCTCGCTGGAGCAGCCAGGGAACCGGAGCTAAGCGCATCCTGACGGGCTTTTAAAATGACATTGATTAGGACAAGCTGTTCCCAACCCCAGTAAGAGTTAATCTGCCTGTTAATCAAGGCACTAAGGGGCTCAATGCGAGTTTTATTAGCGACTGGAGAACAGAGGCGGCAGCGAGGGATCAAAAGCCGGGATCCTAGATATTTGTCAGCGCGCTCTCCAAAAAAAAAAAAAATGTATTTTCAATTAAAGAACAATTCGACGCTTTTCATCACTTCCTAACCCAGTCTCACATATGGTGACTTACAAACCTGCCTAGTGGGGAAAACCGCAGCCCGGGGGGCAACCGGGGAACAGAGGGGCGGGGAAGGAGCTGCGGTTGGCTCTGCTGTGCTCGGCCCGGGAGAATTTAAGAATCCTCAGCCTGGGGCCCTGAAGCCTCTGATTCCTCCCCAGAGGGAAAGAATGAAAAATGAAGCAACAAATAACACCACCAATATTGGCAGCCATCCTTCCCGGTCAGCGTGCACTGTTCAGGCCCCGCTCTGGCGCAGTGGCGTCCAGCCTCTGAGCGCCACTACCCGGCCCGTGGAAAGTTTGTGCAGCGAGAGGGAATCTCTTTCCGTCTCTTCGGCGCTGCCCCCTTCTGCCCCGGAGGGGCGTTGAGCTCCCTTCGGTTTTCCTTTCAAATTCTAAAATAATTAAATAAACTTCCGTGCCCTGGGGAAATTTGAGTAGTAATTCCTCCAATAATCCAAATTATGTGAGAGAGTCTGAGGAAAAAAAGACAAGCCACTCAGACGCCCTCGGATCTAGGAAGGCACGGGAGTGAGAAGGCGACAGAGGAGGTCCTCGGCTCGCCCTGGGCGCGGGGCGAGGACTCTGGTCAGAGGTAATTATGTCACCGCGTTTTCTCGCCGTGACAGCCGAATAAACACAATCTCCAATAAACATCTCTAATGAGGGAGGAGGCCCGAGGATGGCTGGGTTTGATTTATGACTGGAGGAGAAGGTCCACTTCCCACTGCGAAACGGGCAACCTGCTCGCCGCCCAGCTCCGGGAAGAGGGACCCGCAGAGGAGAAGACCCTGGCCCAGGTAAGGCCGCTTCAGTAGTTCTCCGTTTCCAGGTGGGGTGGGCAGGGGGCGGCCACCGCTCGCAGTTGGGTGGCGGTCCCAAGCACCTGTCACAGGTGCCTGAGATCCAAACGTCCTCCAAAGGTGCCTCCGAAGGTCTAGAGAGGGGGCGCCAGGAGCGCTAGTGGGGAGTGAGGGGGGTGCAACCGGGCCTGGCCTAAAAGCCTCCCCAACCTCCCGGGCGGGGTGCTCCAGTGCCCCGCCTAAGCCGGCCTGGGCGTCTCCAGCCCCTTAGGGCTGAGCTCCCAGGACTTTCGCCCCGTAGAACCACGAGTTAGTTTAAGTTTGGGTCGCCCCTTCCCTGATCCACTTCGGGGGAAACTTCCGGCACCCGGCTGTGGCCCTCCAGCGGCGGGAGGGTGGCGCGGCGCTGCTCTTTCCGGCACTCAGCGGCCGGGCTCCCCTCGCGCCCTGGTGCTTCCCGCCAAGGCAGCTAGCACAGCGCCCGCGGTAACCCGAGCCTGCGTTCTAGCTCAGTGAGAATCGCTAATTATTAGGTCTTCCGAAGTGAAGCTCAAATCACACGCTGGGGGCTTTACGCGCTGTCCAGCTCTGCTGGCCGCATTCTTTCGTCCTCCTCTCCTTTCGGAAAAACGAACCACATCTCTAAGACTTTGTTGCGGTCCAACTATCTACACTTTGCAACCGCGGGAAACTTGCTGCACCTCGCGCGACCCGCCCCGGGGCGTCTCCACGCGCTCCAAGCGTGGGTAAGGACCTCCACGCGTGAATGTCGTGAACTGCAAACTGTATCCCCACCTCCTGCATTTTTCACGGTCGCAAGCGGCTTTAGCAGACAACAGCAACAGACACCCCCGGCACCCACCAACTGGAAGTCCACTCTTGGGACTGGAACATTTTGCTACTTTTGCAGAAAAGCGCAATCGGCAAAAACAAGTCCCTCCCTCCCCCCATCCCGTCCTCGGTAACTCCCTTCCATCTTTGTATGCCTCCTTTTAAAAGCAAAAATCAAGCCCTGGGGCCACTGGGGCAGGCTTTGATTTCGGGGCACCCATCGCGGGCAGCGGAGAGGCGCTGCGGGCCCCGAGCAGGGCCGGGGCCGGAGCCCGGGCGGTTACCTGGGAGCGGAGGGCGGGGAGGCAGGTGAGCCTGGCGGCACCGGTTCCCACACTTCTCACCGCCGCTCGGCAGGGGAAGTGGCAGATCTGACAGCCGCGTTCTACGCGAGGACCTGCCCCAGAGTTTAAATGTCAATGATAAGAAAAGAGGGTGCTCAGGCAGGCGCTAACTTTCCTTAATATCCACGCCAGCGCCATCCTCATTGGCTGCCCTGCCCGCGTGACGTCAGGGCGGCCAGAGTTGGGCTCAGCTCCGCACAGACTAGCTTTCCGGCCGGGCGGAGGCCTCCTCCTCCCCACCCAGGGTCCAGCCGGCTCCATCCCCTGCTCTGGCCTTCCTCTGTCAGGCCCGTGGCTGCCCAAGCCGAGCCCGGTCCCAACCCAGGCCCTCATTTAGGGGCTAGAGTCAAACCCCGGGAAACTAGTCCTCCCCCCAATCGGGCACGCGGCCCCGGTGTCTCTACCCATGGGCTGGCCAGCTACCTCTCTGGGGGACCATCCTGTCCCTCCTCCGATCTCTGAGGGAGTAACTTCATCAGAGAAACCCGAAGGCCGCTCTGAGGTTGAGAGGGCCTTCTGGCAGGAAGAGTTTTCAGGAGGAGCTTGAAGCGTGATGGGTACCCCAATCTGGCTCTCAAGTCACTAGCTGGGCACAGGCGGGGGTTTCGGGAAGAGGACAAGCGATCCTTCCCCCGGCGTTAGGCCAAAGGCTTCCACCGGCCCGCTGAGTTCTCACGAGGAAAACCCCAAAGGGGCCCGCCCAGGCTTCCCTCCTCCCCCGGGCTGAAAGTCTCTAGCCACTTAGAAAATACAGGTAAACGATTGTAGGTAAATACAAGGATGTATTTATCCTTGACTTGAGGTTAACTGTGGACTTTGTGGCCTAGAGGAGGAAAACGGGAAATTCGCAGATTCTGAAGTCAAGATTCCCCTTTCCAGCGCTGCGGAAACAACAGAAATTGGGGCGGGGTCGGCAAGATTCTGACCTGTTGGTCAGTGCCTGCTTTTCCCTCTCTCCCCCTGTGGACTGGGAGATGGCTTGGTTGGGCATGGTTATTTTGGGATGGAGATGTAGACCCGCGTTGTCATTGCCGCCTTGCACCCCACGAGAGAGGGGGCTTCTCAACTTCAATCTCCTTGCCCTGTGTTTCCCTCTGGTTCTCGAATTTGGATGTGACAGAGGTCTGGTGCGGCGGGGAGAAGAGGAGAGGATGCTGGAGGAGTCAGTGAGAGGGGAAGAGATGTGGAATTACCTCTAAGGCCGCTGGTGGGAGATTCAACCCAGGTGGACCCGGGCATGTTTGTCCAAGCGGAGAGGGTAGAAGCTTGGGCCGGAGGAGGGCCCCAGGACCAGTTCCTGGACACCTTGATTGGGTGGCAGCGGCAAAGGGAGAGTGGAGCACAGATGGCGCAGAGGCGCGTGGTTCAGCGGTTCCAGTTCCCGCCCCTGGCACACCTGGACAGGTGCGGGACTTCACAACCGCCCAGGAAGCAGCTCCGGGCAGCCCGCCTGCCGGCTTCTCTGGGCCCCGCCAGCTCCCCATCCGACTTGATGTTTTTGTCTTGCTCAGCCGGTCAAGGCCTGAAGGCAGGGTTGGGGTCAGAGTGGGGATGAGGGTAGGGGTGAGGGTGGGAAGGAGAACGGTAACCTTGGCCAAGAGATCTTGGAGGGATGTTCTGACATTTACGAACGTTCCCCACATTTTCTCTCTCCAGCGCAACTCCCTGGTTGTCCCACGTCAGGGCCAAGGAGCGTCCCACTCCCCACTGCCCACTCTAGTCAAGGCCTAGACCCTACCGTAGTCCTGTCCAGCGGCTCGGCTGGGAAGTGGCGCTCAGGAAGGCATTTGCTCTGGTTTCCCTGCTGCCGTCGGCCATCTCCAGTGACCTAGTTTTCTCAGCAAGCCCCTAGCTCCCTTCCAAGATCTGGTCCAGCTTCGGGCCCCAGATGTCCTGGGGTCTCCCCCACCCCACCATCCGCCTTGTAGTGTGGGCTGCGGCTAGGCCCCGGCCCCGGTAGGCCTCCCCAGATGCCCAGTTTCTGTCGGAGGCTTTCTCCCCACCCGCCCCCTGTTCCAACCGGAGGTCGCCAGGAGGACTGCTCCGGGCTTGTTTGGAGTCCAGGCCATTAAGTGTGTGCGGATCCCTGCAACCCAGCAGGGTGCTCGAGAGCGACGCTGGAAACGCCACGGCCCCCGCCTGCTTATCTGCCTGTCAATAAAGGGCGCGTTCGGGCTGCGCGGGAGCCCCTGAGATGGAGGCGAGGCCCGACCTAGGACCTTCTGAGCTCCCGGCCAACGCGCGAGCCGCTCTCCATTGGTCCTGGGCACAGAAAGCGGGGAGGGAGGCAGCCGGCTCCGGCGTCGCCAGCGGGGAAGGTGCAGGTTTAGCTGCTGCCTAAGTTCGGTTCTCCGGGTAACTCTTGACCTCAGAAAACTCTGGAACTCTTATCAGAAACCCAGTGCTGAGGGCTCCCCTCTCTGCCTGCCACCAGTCTTGGGAGAGGCTGGACAGGGCCCTGCGCGGGGCCCCGCCTGGGAGGAGGCAGCCTCTCTAGGCCGCACCGGTCCGGTCCGCAGGGCGGGCAGAAGGGAGCCGCCGGAGCCCCAGAGGCGCCAGTCACGACGCCAGGGGCGCCAAATGCCAAGTGCTACCTGAGGCAGGCCGTAGGTGGGGTGCAAAGGGCCAGAAACTGTAAAGAAACCTCTTTTCTTTCAGGCTTCCCCTCAGCCCAGGCTAGCCCAGACTGCAGTTCTCCGACACCTAGAGCAGTCCCCAAGCCCTGATTCTCCACAGCAGCAGCGAGCGGGCTTGCCGCCGCCCAGTGTGCAGAGGCTCCCAGGCCAGCCCGGGCCCACGACTGCAGCGGGAAGCCCAGAGCTTCCCTACTAGGCAGCAAAGGCTAGGTGGGGAGTGGGGATGGGGGTGAGAGGCCTTGAGTGGGGGTGTAGCGGTGGAGAGAGAGGAAGATAGATGGGGTCCTTGGCTTGAACTGTAGCTGAGATCTGTGGTTCTTGTCCAAGGTATGTTTTCCCACCTCTCTCTAGGTCTCTATCTCTCTTCCTGTCTGCCCTAAACTACTTTATGCAAATAAAGTGGCTTCCGGATTGTGGGAGCCCCTCCTGCTAGATCTGTGCTTCTGGGTGGGTGGGAATTGACTTAGTATTTGTCTTTTCATTGGGAATGGGCATTGAGTCTCCCAACAACTGAAAAGTAGAAATGGATTTTTCCAGATAAATATTTCAATTTCATTTTACTAAGTCTGGATGATAATGCATCCTGTTAACTTCTACAGTGTTTTAAAAAATAGTATTCCTGGGTAGGTGCTAACTTATAAAGGGGTTTAATAAAGCTTTTCCATATAAAAATTAATAGGAGAGGGAAAAGTCCCCTAAATACTTGATAAAAATACTATGTATATTTGTGTGTCATATCAAATAGCTGTACCATGCAGCAATCCATTTATCATCCAAGAAATGTAATTTGCTAGGCAACACATGTGGCTCTTGCTTTTCCTTCCCTCTTCTCCACTTCCTCCCCTGGAAACAGCAAACTAGTTTTAACAAGATTTTTATTTTAAATCAAAACTAGAGGAACGTTTTGTGAATTCAAGCATCAAAAAGGGGGAATATTTAGCAAAGATAATATTTGCCATCTCTTCACCCTGGTCGAAAGGACTACATAATGGCACAACTATAAGCAATTCTGTGCTTTGTCTGCTATTCAATTATTTTCCTGATCTCGTTCAAAGAAATTCTTTACTTAGTTTCTTCTCTCTTCCGTATACTACCACATCATAAAAAGTTTTCTTAGACCTTTGGGAAAATCTCCAATCCTTCCAGGTTTCTTTCTCATTTAAAAAATCCCTACTACAATCAATTTGAGAAAACTCTGCTTTTCCTTTCCTTTTAAACATTTTCATATTAAGTCAGTTTGTGGCACCATGTTTGATTTCTTTCTCTCCCTTGTCGGGGTGGAGATGGAGACATTAGCTGAATTCCCTGGGGGTGATTGGATGCAATTCACTGAAAGTAGACAGGCACGTCCTGGATGTTAGAAATTCACTTTTTCTCAACGTGACAAGGCCGGCTTCGATCTACAATTGTATTTGAATGGGCAATGAGCGGAAAGATCTCTCATCATTAAGCTTGTTTCTACTTTAGCAAAATAAGGAGAGCCTTCATTTGCACACAAATGCTCATAAAACTATAATTCCCTGCAACCCCTTTTCAAAAAGGATCGCTGCTTAATTTAAATTGGAGGTGAAGCAAAGTCAGAGATGGGGAGTTTCAACTGCATTCCCTCCCTTCCCCCAAAAGGTCCATGTGATCGAGTTGACTTTTTTACTTTAAATCTTAAATAAGATGTGAGTTGTAACAAGAGGATTGGCACTTACTCCGTGACCCTTATAATTGGATTAAATATAGACTGAGACGTACAAAAACACTCCAAGATTGACACCTGCCAACTGGACTTCCTTATGATTGATTGTGATGCTTCGTGCTGGCAACAATAATGAAATAAATTGTACGGATAAAACAGCACATTTGTCATTTCCGTGCCATGAGTGAGGAAGTCAACGAGTTAGGCAAGCTGTTAGCTGACAGGCGTGAGCAGGAGGCAAACTAAAGAGATAAATAAGGATTCCAGGCATTGACAGGACAAATTATAACTTGTCACAACCTTTTTAAATTCAGAAGTTTTCAATTAACATATATATTGCTGTTACATATAAGATAAGGGGGCACCAATGTAAACATGCTCCGGGCACAGAGACCCCCCAGTACAAATGACTTGGGCATCAAGGCCTCTCCCGCTGTGTTGCCGGCAAGCAACGACCCTAGCAAGAGGGGAAGGTGCCTGTGGGCCAGGGCTGCACGGCCAACCTGCTGGCATGAGGCTCGGTAAGGTGAGTGAGATTGTATTAGGCTGAGGGGCAGCTCCTTCTTTGGCTCGGATCCACAGCTCATGGGTCCAGCACCCTTTTTTCATATAAGCGAATCTCCCAGATTGAGGGAGAGCCTGGGCAAGGCCTGTGTCCAGGCCTGGCAGGGTAAGCTCTGCTCTCTGTGAGTCCCCAAGTCACCGTGTAAGAGGAGGTCCTGCTCCCTTTCACGCTCAGAAGTCTCACCCTCAGGAGAGAATCTGAGCTCCTGGGCCCAAGGTATCAGCACTGGCCACATCCTGGGGGCAGGCAGGCCTAAGCCGCTGAAACCTGGTGTGGCCTGAGGACGCTCCCTGGCTCTGGACTCCTCCTCTGATTCCCGGGCCCAGCGCTGCCCTGGAAGAGGCCACAGAACCGGCTTTTTGTCCTACCTAGGAAGATCTGCTTCTCCCTGTTCAGCCTTTGGCTCTTGAACACAGTTTCAGGGGCTCTTCGTTGGGCCATAGGTGGGAACGAGGCCGTTGGCGGGTCCCTGGGTAACCTGAGGACATTCACATAGAGTTAGTAAGGCTTTAGGAGGAGCAAAACGCTGGAGTTACAGAGCGGGGCTGCAAGTTAGGGGCAGCCATGTGATCGCTGGTGAAGTCTAGGTGTTGTGGATGTGGCTGGAGTCCGCTGTGGGTGAAGTCTGTTGAGTGTGTAGGGGAATGTAAACTCCTTAACCATCCCCACCCCAAAGGAGGCTGACTTCTTAGTTCTAAAGCTACACCCACCCCAAACTAGAATCTGCACGTTGCAGTGCCTCTCTGAACTCTGGTCCCGGGCTCCCCCCAAACTCCGGCTGGGAGGGAAAGTTTGCGGCAGGAAGTCAGCGTCCCCCTGTCTGAAGCTGCAGGGCCTGAAGCACGACCCGGGCGGGCGAGCAGCGCGCAGAACCGGGCCTGGTCCTCGTTGGACCCAGACCGCTCCAGGGCAGGCACAAGGCACGAGGCTAGGTCCAGTTTCCGGAGGGTCAGGGAGGCCTGGTCCAGGAGGACTGCGCGCTTCCTCCAGATGCCGCGGTCGGTGTCCGCTCCCCAGCCTGGATGCGTGGTGCTCGGAGCCGGCGCCTTCGTCCTCGTCCTGGTCCTCGTGGGGTAAAGGCCAGCCTTGCTGTCGAGGTCCCAACCTGTCACCACAAAAACTCCCAGTAACAGTGCGTCAACCCCAAGCTCCAGAGCTTCTAGTCATAACCTACCGGCACCTGCCACCAAATTAAACACCACGAAGGCTCTGAATCCTTGCAAAGACGGAGCCTGGCAAGAGAGGGAGGGAGGAAAAGGGAGGCAAAAAACAAGTTACATGGAATTAGTTGGAAGCGGCCGCATTCCCCAGCGACCGCAGCCATTAACATTATAATCTCAAACGCCATTTTTTATGTAACACTATTGTTAGTAAATCAACTCCTCAGGTCCTCAGAGACGCTGACCCCTGGCAATTCAGTGGAAGTGTAATTATCTCCCCGAATCTTGGACAGATTTAAGAGATTACATTTCAACTAAATCTATATCAATGCTAATTCCCTCCCCCTCTCCGCCCCCCATCCTGCAGGTGCTAGGCACGGGAAATGGCGTCAGGCCCCAGCAGAACCTTCACAAAGAGGAGAGGGCTTGCTGCCTACAGGGCCAAAAGAAATGAAGCCCCACATAAAATTACACCTATTTTTTTTTTTTTTTTTTGCTACAAAACCTGGTTCTTATATAGCAAAGTTAAACAAAGCAGCTATGCTAAATTAGCGTTACATAAAGGCGAGTTTAATGCTCGGTTACAGTCAACTGGTGTATCTCTGATGGCTAATTGTCTATCAAAATTAAAGAGAAAAGAACAAATGATTCGTTATAAGAAGGTGTTAAAAGCCTCAACAAAAGGACATTTCACAAATATAATATCGGCAGCTCGGGATTGCCCGCGGGGTTGTTCAGGCCCCGGCCCTGCGCAGCTATGAAAAGTGGGGTGCAGGGTGCTATTTGCCTGGCAAGAGCTCATTTCGTACCAAATGAGTATAATGAAAACCCGAGAGGCGATGTTAGTGTAAAGATCGGCGTTAGTTCTAATCGGCGCGATGGACTTGGGCTTCAAAGGCGACCCCTACTCTCTCTGCCCAGGCTGGGGCGGTAGGCTCTTTGGTATCTCCCCAAGAATATCCCACCCAACTCGCCATTGCCCCCAGGTTCAGGGACAGGAGGGAGCAAGCACCCGTCTGAGGAGGGTAGTTTCAACAAAGGAGAGCAGGCTCTGCTGATTCCGGCTCTTCCCTGCCTCCTTGGGGCTGGAAGGATACGGTCCAGGCTCTCTCAGGGACTCGGAGGCGAGGGCACAGTCCAGCACGTGCCTTTCTGACGCGCGGCGCTGGCCTTGCCCCAGGCTGGGAAGAACGCAGAATATAATATGACGGCCCCCTTCCCCAAGGCGACACCAGATCCAGAGCTCCAGGCATATTTGTTGTTCAAAGTTAATTAAACCTGAAAGCAACCAAAATGCGCGCGCCAGGCGCACGGAGGCGGATTCCCGACCCGTGTAGCCGGCCCGCAGCGCCAGAGAAGCGGCGAGGGCCGCCGGGCTAGCTCACTCCGGCGGAGTCTCTGTAAGAGAATCTCAGGCTGGGGAATAAAAGCCGAAACTAAATCAGGCAGCAAGAGCAACAAACCGTCTGGAAAATGGACCCACGGAGCTGCAAGAATGTACTTTTTTTTTTTTTTTATCTTTGACAACTCGTGTCCTAAAGAAAGTGTATTGAAGATAATTGAAATGATTACAATTCATTGCTGCCTGACTTTGAATATGAACAGTCACATAATGACATCCCCGCCATACAACAACAGTTTAATTTCCATTATCCGACTTCGGGATCCTCGCGCCAGCCGCCGGGGCAACGCGGCGCTAATGCAGAAATCTTGGCTCCCGCCTGCATTATTCATTTCGGGGGCGTGGGGATGGGATAGGAGTGGAGAATGGGTTTGTTCTCCTCCCCCAGAACTTGTTCTGAAAATCTCAGGGACCAATGGACACCGTGGAGCCGAGAGCAGAGAGAATCGTCGTCAAGGGGCCACTTAGCCCGACCGGACTTAAGGCAACCACGCTGTCCGGCTGTTTTGTTGTCCCTAGGGGGTCTCCGGCCCGTAGAGCACGATCCTGCAACTCCCTCCCCAATTGGGCCTGATCCAGGGAAGACCTATGCGAGGGTCCCCTAGGCCAGGGTTCACTCGCCAGGCTGTCCTCTCCCCTTTCCCTCATTCTTTCTCCTTCCTTCCAGCCCTCGAAGCCTTTCCTTCTTTCTGCTTCCAGAGCTCTCAGGCTCGCACGCAGGGCGGGTTGGGCCCACCTCCGGGAGCCCCTTCGTAGATGTGAAAGTTGCCTCGGCCTCTATCTTGTCCCAGCCTCTCCGCAGCCACCCCACATCTCTCGACACTCGGGGAAAAGCGAAGGAAACCAGAGTCTCTTTGCAGGGCTGGGACGCTGGCGCTCACCTCTGGGCGCGGCCTTGGCAGAGCCTCAGGGCCGGAGCGGGCGTGGGGTGGGGGGGACCTGGAGTGCTCTTGGGGCCGAGGCCTCCGCAGTGCGCAGGCGCCGTTCGGGCCCGCCGCCCCCTCCCAAGGCGCGGGGTCCCGGGGACAGACCCCGCGCCCCTCTCCGCGCAACTACAGCCTCTAAAAAAAGACCATCTGGTAATTGTCTTTCTTTAGATCTTCCCTTAATTATGCTTTTAATTAAAGATGGTTCAAGGCACCGGACCACATGAAGGGCAGTAATTACAAATTACATTACAAACCCGACAGATGTAGCAGGATCTGCTGGGAAAAAGGTACCGGAATAAAAATTTGACTAAACTTTGGGATAAATTAATCGGTGGCTTGGAGAACAGAAGCACAGTTCTGATTATGTAGGCTCCAGCCAGGATTTAAGTTTTGTGTCATGATTGTTTTCATATTTCTTTGACGTCTATTGATTTGGAGGCAGCTGCAAGCCTTTGTCACAGGAGAGAAGAGCAGTCACAATATATTAGCTTGATGGCATAACTCGAACCGGAGAAGCCAGGGGAGCCGGAGTGACGGGGGCACACGTGACCCCCTGCCCGGGGCCTCCCAGCCCAGCCCTTACTTTTAACTTGTTCTAACAGGAATAGTGGAATATTACTATTAATGCAAGGTCAGAAGGCGCATTTCTGTCCAGAACACAGGCGGCGGGACTTGCACCGCCGCGGCCCGGGAGACCTAAAAGTCTCCACGCCCCGCGTCCCGCGCCTCGTCGCCGGCCACAGCCCTGCGGCCAGTGAGTCCAGGCCGTGCCCCACGTCGAGGGACGCCGGGCGGAGAGAAGTTCGCGGGTTCCGGGGGCTCAGCCCCGAGGCTCCAGGCCGAGTGCCCACTCCGGCCTCTCTTGGGGGGCCTCCCGCGGGCCGCAGAGCGGCTGGAGGACCTGGGGCCGGGAAGGCGACCGCCAGGCGGGTGCCCAGCCTGATCCGGCGTGCGCGGCCGCCCGCTCGCCTGCCGCAGGCAGGGAGCGTACAGGAGCGCGACGCTGACTGTGAAAACAGAAGGGAGGGAGTTGGGTCATTTCCTTCGCTAATCATCGCCCCCGCCTGCTTCTTCCCTCACCCCCATCCCATCCTCTCTCTGCAGCCCAGGCTGGAACACGCTTCCCTGCCAGAGTCTGACTCAACTTTGAGCCCGTGGCTGCACTTTATGGAAAAAAATATACGTGCCCATCACTCACCCATCTATTTATTTACAGCGCCCATGCAGTGCCTCGGGGAGCACGCATGGGTAATTAAACACACCCACTTACGGCGGGATGATGAGGCTTTCTATCAACCACATGCGTTCAGAAGTTGGTACAACCCTAATTTTGACACAAAATGTTGCTAATGCACCTTGCTATAGATGAACGTCCATGGAAAGATGTGTGATTCACGCCTGACCTAAACTAAGAAAACAGGATGGTCTTTGCTGAAGATCCAGTGGCCTGACACCTTTTCTTCTTGCGAGGAAGGAAAGTTTTTCTTTTGATTCTTCCACTCACTATTTTTCTCTTTTCCTTTGCGTTACAGTTTTCTGAGAGGAATGTAAATATTTTGACTAGACCTCTGCAGGGGCCTTTTAAACACCAGGCACAATCATCTGTGCAATACTGTAGTGCATCGTTTCACAACTTGGGTGTTGGAGTCTGTCTTGCTGTGGGGGTACCCACAGAATTAGTGGCGACCTCTCAACTCCCGATTTGTACGATGAAGTCTTCCTTAGTGATTGTCCAAATCTTAAGGACTTTTTCTGTCACTGCTACTTTCCAACTGTTTGCAGAGAAGAAAAATCAATCGAACAGACTTTTGATGAGTTGTGGCGAGATCAAATTTCTTCGTGCTCCACGCTTACCCCTTCCACACTTCCTGCTGTGGGGCATGTGCATGAAGTGTGCACAACTCTAGAAAGAAGATTTGAAAAAATTAAAACCCTGTTTAACTCTTTTCTGTGTTTGTAGTAGGGATTTCTTTCTTTTCCTGTATTTAATACAAAGCAGATATGTTGAAACAGAATGCAGAGTTCAGAGAAACTAACATTAGGAGGCAAACAGTGCTAAGGTTTCCTCAGTTTCTGTATAGAATACAAATAATATAATGTCTTTTCATCCAAAATGAAACAAAAGTTGCCAGAAAGCATAGATCTTCACTGAATATGTGTGTGTTTTTGAAAATATACCAAACATTCCTCAAATGTAAATGTACCATGGTTTTATGGTCTGAAAATATTTCTAAACACAGATATGGCATAAAAATATTAATTGCCTTTGTTGTTAAAGTGGCAATAAATTATTCTTGTTAATGTCAGTGGAGGCCATTTGAGGGCCTGGATGCTCTAGGAAAACCGCCTATAATGTGTTTATTTCTCTGTCCAATTCTCCTACAATGTAATGAGTATTTTAAATAAAATATTTTGAGCATCCCTAAGTCTTTTGTTAAACATCAAATATTCTACATTTGTGACAAATAAGGCTGAAAATTTTTATTTTGTTTATAGCGATCAATAAAGCATAATATTGAGATTTTAATACAATGCTATACAATGCTTCAGAGTAGAAAAAATAATGTTAGAACTACCTGTGTATTCTTTGTGATCCAATTTCTTTTTTGCTGTAAGGAATTTGAATTTTTCAGCTAATATTATTCTGTTTTCTCATTCTGTGTTTCTATTAGAATGCTCACCTATGCTCTGTCTTCCCTTGCTGTCTTCCCATAGCTTATGTGAGCATTTTGAATTTCAATAAATATAAATTACTGCTTAAAAGAGTAAAGAATGGCTGCTTTATGTCTCATCGTTCGCTCCTTAGAATCTGCTCAAAAATCTTTTTTACAAATCCTATTGTAGCTATTTCCCCTCAATTCCATGATGAAAGTGAATGGCAAATGCCATTCAATTTAGAGGAACTCAAGCACAGAGAATATACTGTGTTCAAAGTCTCCCTCGAATCTGTTTTTGGACCTGGAAACAGAACTAGACTGGAGGCAACATCAGTACACATGCCCGACTCCATATGAGGCTACTTGAAGCAGGTGGCTTTGGGGTTCATTTAGGAAACAGAAGACATGCATGGAAGTATGTGTTCCGTAGAGACTGACAGACAACAGTGGACCTCAGGAGAAATAAAACAACTCATGCTCTCAACTGACTCTGATTTGCAGACAAGGGAGAGCTTCGTCTCATTTTCTTGCCTGCAAAAGTGTGCAAACACACTTTTTCCATGTTTGGCAGCTAAACCAGAGAGCAGACTGCAAGATCTTGCCTTTGGGGATTTTCCTGTGGCTTTGCCACACTCCCTGGAGAAACTCAAAGTCCTGGAGCCCATGGAGGGATTACAGAGAGCCAAAAACATTATTCTCCCTCTAATCCATCTGGGGCAGATGCAGTATTGATAACAACCTTTCTGTTTACTTGACAGTTTCAGACCATTTAAATGAGAACAAATAATAGGAATTTGGTAGTGGAGGTGGGGAAAATAGGGACAATTGGTATGGTCTTCTGAGTTGGAAGAATTGGTTTCTATTCCAAAAATCATGGAGCCAAGTACAAAATTAAACACTTCCCACTCAATTCTTTTGAAGTGATTTCTTCTCTCTTTGGTTATTGTAGTCCATTTGGATTAGGGAATTAACACATTTATTTTCCAAGAAATCTTACTTTGTCCCTAGAACAAGACAGTGCTCAGTTGCTTGAATTTTGTAGCTTCAGTTTGCTTGGCTCTCCCAGCTTGAAGCTATTATGTTAGGTAATAAGGAAGCCTATTTGCATTAGATAATAAGAATTGGGGACAAGACAGACACAATGCTGATTAAACAAGGGCTCGTATCCCACTTTGAGAGCTCCCTGATAACCACAGCCGCAATCACATTGGTAGGTCAAGCAAAAATCAGAAGATAAAATCAATGTCCGGGTTCTGTCTTGGTGACAGACAGTGACCCACCAGAACCATATCCAGGAAATCTCGTTATCAGGTACCTCACTGTCATTGATGAATTCAGCTATGCCGTGGGTCAAATATCGCCCCTACCTACACAATGGTCCTTATAACATTTCTCACTTTGACACAGACTTGCACAGAACAATATGCTAAGAATTATAGCCGTCTAACAACTGTTTTGTAAAGTAAGGTAAGTGAAGATATTGGGAATGTTCCTGTGGAATCTGGGCTGTGGTAAAAGCTAAACCTGTAGGGAGGAGCAGTTCGGAAAGTCGACCTACTGCCCAAACTCCTGATCAGGGACAGCTGTATCAGAATTAGTCCAGAAATATTTATTTTATCTATTGGTTAATCTCTTAAATAACTTAAATATGATTACCTTTTCAATGTGATTAGACATTCTTGTGCTTCAGAATTCTAACGTTCAAAAAATATTTTGGGAAAATTCTCCTTACTACTGTGTCATCCAGCCACCTGGTTCTTACTCAAGGAAAGCAACCAGTATTGTCAGTTTCTTGTATATAGGGGAGCTTTAAAAATATGGAATCCCAATGCCTACTTAATGAGACTCTTTGGGGACAGAGGCCTTGCTATCTGTGTTTTGTTAGGAATGAATTATTCATTTCATTTTTATGATTAAACTTTACTAAATTTATATATAGCATATAAGTTGAATTGCAGCTGGCGTGTTGACATAACATGAACATTTTTAGCCATGTAAACATTTGTTAATACTGACTTTATAGTTTGTTTTTTTAATATTTTGGAGCTACCGATTTTGGGGGCAGGGGCCAGATTTAAACATCTTTTCAGGCTTTTGAAGGGCTTGTAGGTTTTAGGTTCTATACCCGAGGTGCTTGTTTTAATTAGGTCAAGACTAAGTTTCTGTGACAAGTAGTCCCAGTAACAACAGTTCAGTGGATTAAGGAGGATAGAAGTTTATTCTTCTTTCATCTAACAGTGTGAGGTGTATGTTTCAGGGTAGCTGGCAGCTCTGCTTTATGTAATTTTTCAGACATTTAGGAGCCTCTATCCTCTAGGCCATTGTCTTTGTCTATGTGAGACACAGGTTACTCTAGGTTTTGGCTTGTAGGAAGTGGAAAGAGAGGGCAGGAGGTGTCCCCATGGTCTTTAGGTCTACCTTGGAACTGGCACACATCCCTTCTGCTCACATTCCTTTGTCCAGAACTTGGTCACATGTCCACAGAAAATTACAGGTAGAAGTGATCAACGCATATCAACCCACTTTCAAAGAAAGGAAAGGATGATGGATTGTGGCGAACAACCAGCAGCATCCACAACAAGGCATAAGGCTCTTAGGAGACTGTGATGATAATCCAGGTAAAAGCTAATGCTGGTCACAGTGGTGGTTATGAGAGATGATTGGATTCTGGCTATATTTTAAAGAATTTTCTAATGGGCTGGATATGGCTGTGAGAGAAAGAGGAGTCGAGGATGACTTCAAGGTTTGGCCTGAGAAACTGGAAGAATGGATTTACCATTTATAGAAATTAAGGAAGACTGAGGAAGAGGTTAATGGGGAAAAATAAAGAATTTGGTATTGGGTACATTAAGTTGAGATGCCTGTTAGACATCCAAGTGGAAATGTCATGTTAGTTGAATATAAGAGTCTGGAGTTTTAAAACTATGAGATGGAATAAAATCAGCAAGGAAGTCAATGTACACAGAGAAGAAGTCTCAGGATCAAACTGTGGGACATGTCAATGTTCAGAGGTCTGGGAGATGAGCAGAAATCAGGAAACGAGATTGAGTGGAGCAGCCAGCAAGGCAGGAGGAAAACCAAGAAAGGGTGGTACACAAGAGGCCCCTTGGGGAGAGTATTTTAGGAAGGAAAAAGTGATCAACTGCTAATCAGCTATAGTGTCAAATGTTGTAAATAGGTCAGGTTAGATGAGGACTAAGAATCGACTGTTAGATTTATCAATATGTCATGAATTGTTGGGTAAAGTGACGAGTAGGGATAAAATGTTGGAGTGAGGTTGAAACAATGAAAGGAGAGAAATGTGAGGCAATACCAGTACACATAACTGTTTCAGTGTCTTTTCTTGCAAAGAGGAGAAGAAAAATGGGACAGTAGATAGAGATTAAGGTTTGTTTTTAAGGCTGGGGGAAAAAAATCAGTACGTTTGGATTCTGATGGGAAATATTGCACCAGAGAAGGGAAAATTTCTGCAAGGAGAGAGAAGAGGATTGTGTTGTCAGTATCCATGAGAAGGCAAGAAGAAATAGAATCCAGTACACAAATGTAGGTGTTGGTCTCATTGGTGGTATGGATAATCCATCCATAATAATGGGTGGAAAGTAGAGTTGATGAGCTCAGATACAGTGTGGAGGTACGTGATGGAGATGGAGCTTGTCCTCTTCTGATTTTGTCAGTGAAATAGTGAGTCAAGTCATCATTTTAGAGTGAGGATGGAGGAGGAGGCATTGTGGGTTTGAGGCAAGGAGGGAAACTGTGAAAGTTATCTAGAGAATAGGTGCATGAAATGATCGGAGACTTGCACAGGTTTCTGGGCATCTCTGGGGGCCCAGTCAGCCTCACTGATATGCACTTTTCTCTAGACACAACCAGCTCAGTTTCAGAGCAGGCAGAGTGTTGTATTTGGCTAGAGTTGGGCTTTTGCAAGGACTGTATAATGAAGGGAGAAAGAGACAAGGTAGCTACTTGTGTGTGTGTACAGGGAGTGATTCCATGGAATCTAAACTGGGCAGAAAAGGAAATGAAGAACTGAGGAGATGAAGGCCTATGAAGAGGTGATTCGTTTAGATTTCAGTGGGTAGATGAATTGTTGAAGTGGTGGAGTGAGCTGGAAAGATAGGAAGTTGCAGTTGGAGAAAGCGATGAAACAGAGATGACAGAGAAGTGAAATTAATGTCAATGTCTGGAGTAAGCCCATGGAAGAGCATGGCAGGTGGAGCAAAGGAGGGAAAGGAACTGAAAGCCAGGGCACTGGAAAGATCTTGGATATTGACATTCCCAAGATATAGGGCAGATTTAGGGCGAGATTTAGTGCTGGAGAGAAGGCTGGTGAGATAGGAGCAGAAGTCTCCAAAGTATGAGAGGGAAAGACCTGAGAGTCTATAGACCTCAGCCACCGGTTTGGGATAGATGGTACTATAGTCTGATGGCATGGGAGTCAAAGCTGGAGGATTTTAGTGGGGAGGGAGAGATGGGTATGAAAGTGCCAGAGAAGACAGGCCCTGTGGTGTGAAGGCCATGGAGAGAAGCAGCTACCACCTGAGGGAGAGCCAGGAGGAAGAGCCAGGTGTCAGCAGGAGAAAGTGAAGGGGTCCCTCAAAGAAGAGGCTGTAAGTGATTGTGCCGAGGACAGACTGGAGGACACAGTGGAAGGATATGGGGGCAGATTCGGGAGTGCACCCATCACATGGGATCCTGAGCCCACATCCTAGTCCCTCTACAAATGTTGACATCTTTTTTTTTTTTTTTTGAGACAGAGTCTCACTCTCTTGCCTGGGGTGAGTGCCGTGGCGTCAGCCTAGCTCACAGCAACCTCAAACTCCTGGGTTCAAGCGATCCTACTGTCTCAGCCTCCCGAGTAGCTGGGACTACAGGCATGCGCCACCATACCCGGCTAATTTTTTCTATATGTATTTTTAGCTGTCCAATTAATTTCTTTCTATTTTTGGTAGAGACGGGGGGGGGTCTCGCTCTTGCTCAGGCTGGTCTCGAACTCCTGAGCTCAGAACGATCTGCCCGCCTCGGCCTCCCAGAGTGCTAGGATTACAGGCGTGAGCCACCGCGCCTGGCTAAATGTTGACATCTTATGACTTCTAATTTACTTCCTCCCTCTGGGCTCCTCCTCTCTTGCTTCTCCAGGACTATCCTCTCTGGTCATTCAAATTCTTTCTCTTTCCTCTCTGCCACCTCTCTCGTTCATCTTTCAGGTTTTCTACTTATTCTCCTCCCTCCCTTCCTTCCTTCCTCTCTTGCTTTTCCTTTTGTTCTTTCTCACTTAGACAATGGGGTGTAAAATAACAGAAAGAGGAAAGAATGACAAGTGACTTCACCAGCTGTTAACCCCGGCAGACATGGGGAGTGTGTCCCTGAGGAGCAACGGTGGCTCTGCTGGTTCCTCTCTTGTTCATATTGGACATTCATATTCTATCTGCCAGGACAGAACCAGAAGAGGGGGGACTCACGCTTTCTCGGGGAAGCTTTGTAAACCAATAGGGACAACCTGGTTCACACAGGGCACAGGAGGAGCAACAGAAAGTACATGCTTGTTTCTCAAGAAGACGGAGGAGAACAGCCTTCAGTGGGGCGATGGGAGTGTGTAATGCTGTCCAACCAGCACATAATTCCCACCATCATCCCCCTGTGCCTCCAAAAACATGTGCAAAGAGCCTTGTTAC
>RJWJ010015315.1:0-36383 GCA_004363605.1 Indri indri | reverse complement strand
TTTGTTTTTCCATTCCTGAGATAGTTCACTTAGAATAATGACCTCCAGTTCAATCAAAGTTGCTATAAAAGATGTTTCCTTATTTTTTATAACTGAGTAGTAATCTATGGTGTACCACATTTTCTTACTCCACTCATCAGTTGATGGGCCTTAGGTTGATTGCACGTCTTTGCAATTGTGAATTGTCTCTGTCTTCTTGATATAATGATTTATTTTTCTTTGGGTAGATACTCAGTAGTGGATTGCTGGATTGAACAGTAGGTCTACTTTCAGTTCTTTGAGTAATCCCCATACTGCTTTCCATAGAGGTTGTACTAATTTACATTACCATTAACAATATATAAATGTTCCTTTTTGACCCTATTTGTGGCAATATCTATTGTTTTTTTGACTTTTTGATACTGGCCATTCTGACAGGGGTAAGGTGGTATCTTACTGTGGTTTTAATTTGCATGTCCCTGATCATTAGTGATGTTAAGCATTTTTTCTTCATATTTGTTGGCCATTTGTATATCTTCCTTTGAAAAATGCCTGTTCATGTCATTTGCCAAATTTTAATGGGGACCTGTTGTTTGTTTTTGCTGAGTTGTTTGAGTTCCTTTTAAATGTTGTGTATTAACCCTTTGTCAGAAGTATGGTTTGTGAATATTTTCTCCTATTATGTAGGTTGTCTCTGTGCTTTCTTGATTATTTCTTTTGCTGTGCAGAAAATTTTTACAAGTCCCATTCATTTATTTTTGTCTTTGTTGTATTTGCTTTTTGGGACTTAGTCATAAATTCTATGCATAGGCCAATGGTCCAAACAGTTTTTCTTAAGTTTTCCTCTAGAATTTTTATAGTTTCAAGTCTTGCATTTAATTTTCAATCCCTTTTGAGGTAATTTTTACATAAGTATCCAGTTTTATTCTTCTACATGTGTCTCTTAAATTTTCCCAGCACCATTTATTGAATAGGGCATCCTTTCCCCAGTGTATGTTTTTGTCTGCTTTGTTGAAGATCAGTTGGTTGTAGGTTTATAGTCTTATTTCTGGGTTCTCTATTCTATTCCACTGACCTGTATGTCTACTTTTATGCCAGTACCATCCTGCTTTGGTTACTGTAAGCTTTTAGTACAATTTGAAATTAGGTAATGGAATGCCTCCAGATTTGTTCTATTTGCTTGGGATTGCTTCGGCTATTCAGGGTTTTTTTTTTTTTTATTCCATATGAAATTTAGGATTTTTTTATAATTCTGTGAAAAAATGGTATTTTGATATTTTTATGGAAATTGCATTAAATCTGCAAATCACTTTAGGCATTGTGTACATTTTAACCATATTGATCCTTCCAATCAATAGCATGGGATATTTTTCTCTTCTTCCTATCTATGATTTCTCTCATTACTGTTCTGTAGTTTTCCTTCTAGAGATCTTTAATCTCATTGTTTAAGTGTATCCCCAGGTATGGTTTTTTGCAGCTATTTTAAATGACACTTGAGTTCTTGATTTGCTTTGCAACTTGGCTGTTATTAGCATATTAAAATGCTACTGATTTGTGTTCATTAATGTTGTAACCTGAAACTTAACTGAATTTATTTACAGGATATTTTATTTACAGGATATTTATTCTAGGATTCTTTTGGAGAAGTCTTTAAGGTTTCCTTACATTCCTGGGATGAAACCAACTTGATTATAGTGAATTATTGAATTCAACAAGAAGATATAACAATCCTAAATATAGACACACCTACCACTGGAGCTCCCAGACTGAAAAAAAAAAATTACTAAAACTAGGAAATGAAACAAACAGCAACATCAAAAAAAATGAAAGCCTTAACACTCTACTGACAGAATTAGAGATGTCATTGAGGAAGAAAATCAACAAAGAAGCACTGGACTTAAACGGGACTCTAGATCAAATGGACCTAACAGACATTTACAGAATATTCTACTCCAAAAATGCAGAATACACATTCTTCTCATCAGCACATGGAAAATTTTCCATATATATTATATGTTAGGCCACAAAATAAGTCTCAGCAAATTTTGTAAAAATCAAAATCATACCATGTATGTTCTCAGACCACAGTAGAATAACACTAGAAATCATTTCCAAGAGAAACTCCCAAACGACACAAATTCATGGAAATTAAACAACCTGCTGCTAAGAAATACTTGAGTTAAGGACAAAATCAAGATAGAAATCAAAAATTTTTTTGAATTGAATAACACAAGTGATACATGCTACCAAAAACTGACATATAGCAAAAGCAATGCTAAAGGAGAAATTCATAGCAGTAAATTCCTACTTCAAAAAGACAGAAAAATCCCAACTTAACAACCTAATATCACAGCTCAAGGACCTAGAAAAAGAAGAACAAACCAAACCCAAAGCTGGCAGAAGACAAGGAATAACAAAGAAGTAAATGAAATTGAAACCAAAGAAATAATACAGGGAATCAATAAAATGAAAAGCTGGTTCTTTGAGAAGATAAATAAAATCAATAGACCACTAACTAGATTAACCGAGAGTGAAGAGAGAGGATTCAAATCAGCTCAATAAAAAATGAAAAAGGAGACATTATGACATACCACAGAAATATAAAACATCATCTGAGAAGTCTGTGAATACCTCTATGCACTCAAACTAGAAAATCTAGAGGAAATGAATAAGTTCTTAGAAATACGTAAACTCCCAAGCTTGAATCTGGAAGAAATAGAAATCCTGAACAGCCCAATAATGAGTATCAAAATTAAATCAGTAATAAAAAAATCTCCCAACAAATAAAAACCCAGTACTAGACAGATTCACAGCCCAACTCTACCAGATCTACAAAGAAGAACCAGATGCTATCCTACTAAACTGTTTCATAACATTGGCAAGAAGGGTATCCTCTGTAACTTATTCTACAAAATCAGTATCATCCTGATACCAAGGCCAGGAAAGGGCACAACAACAACAACAACAATGACAAAAATAGCAAAAGAAAACTACAGACCAATATCCCCCATGAACATAGATGCAAAAATCCTCAACAAATTACTAGCAAACTGAACACAACAGCAATCATATTTACTTTCTGATGAAGGCTCCCTTCTTAAGGCTCCCTTCCTAAGGCTTGCAGTGGGCCGCCTTCTTACTATGCCTTCACTTGGCCTTTTCTCTATGCATGGGAGAAAGAAACCGGGAACTCTGAAGTTTCTTCCTCTTCTTAAAAGGACATCAATCCTGTTCAATGAGGACCCCACTCTCATGACGTCATTTAAACTTAATTACCTATATAAAGGAACTATCTCCAAATACAGTCACATTAGGGGTTTGAGCTTCACCATACGGATTTTGGTGGACACGATTTATTCCATTACAGTTGGGGTATAAATTGACACAACCTTTACAAAAAGAGGTCTTGCAATATATGTCATTTGCTTGAAAATCTCTACTCCTTTATCCAGTCATTTACTTCTGGGAGTCTATTTTAACAAAGAGTATGAACTACTGAATATGTTTTGCCCGCAGGTGTGTTTAACACAGTATCTTTATAATAAAAGACTTAAGCAATGATTCCCAAATGTTTTCAGGATGAGGGACACAGACAGAATTATAATATGGTAAAACACTCTGGAGTATATAGGACTTTGAGAACAAGAGCTCCTGATGCCCCAGCCCACCCAGCAGCCCAGGCACTGATTGAAAACATCTGTACCTTGGTGCATGTGCAACCCACTTGTAGAACCTAATGATCCTGTGTACGCTAGGAGGCTCTGATATAAAGAGACAGGTTATCGCCATAGTGGGGAGAACCTGATATACTACATTATGTGTCTTCCTCTTGTGAAGATACAAGAGAGAAAGCAGATAACTGAAATATGGAAAATGTGTTGTCATTTATGTCTATACCGCCAATTTTTGGATCACACAATCTTTAATATATTTTAAATCCTACAGAATCCTGTTTTGGTAAAGATTGTTATAACAGAAAAATATGTGTTTTAATGTTAATTTTTAAAGTTATATTCTGTACAATGAATATTAACAGAAATATGACTGTGTAACAAAACATGCCACCATATTGAGTATTTGCCCCTGGAGAGTATGAATGCAGGTAATTTTGTTTATATTATTTATTTTTCCTTGTTTCCAGCAAAATAAACAGGATGTTTTAATAATATGAAACCCTGAATTTAAAATGCATAATACATGTATACTATGTTTGATAAGTACTGAATTGGGGCCCTCCCCAATTTATATGTTGAATCCCTTACCTCCGATGGGGTGATGTTGGAGATAGGGCCTTTAAAGAGGTGATTAAAGTTAATTGATGTCTTAAGGATCAAACCTGAATGCAAAAGAATTGCTGCTCTTTTAAGAAAAGGAAAGGGCACCAGAGATCTCTCTGCGCCAGTGAGAACATGGCGAGAAGTCTGCAGGCAAGGAAGAGAGCCCTCACTACACCCCAACCATGCTGGTACCCTGATCTTAGACATCTAGCCTCTAGAACTGAGAGAAAATACATTTGTTTAACACACACAGACACACACATATATGCAAATATATGCATATAATTAAAAATACTAGAATTCTAGGAGGCATTTTGTTCATAAGAATATACAATTATTCCAGTTTCTAAGACTTGTGAGGAGCCTAAAAATATCACTAATTATCTTTTACATTTTTGAAATCTTTCAATGGTAACGTGTGATAATTACTGCTGCTTTATCAGAAGTTGACAAAAAAGGTTATGCCTTTGTGACACTGTCACATTGCTAAAGCTCTGCATTTTCCTGACATGGTTCTAGAATTGCTTTGTCTCCGGGGCTATGTGAGTGCCATTTCTGAGGCTGACATTTCTGGGTTGGGCTGGTCCTAAGCAACAGCCCAGTGATCACCCTGTAATCAACCTAATTCTGACCCTGAGAGGAATTGAAGTGGCTTGTTCAGGAGAGTCCTTCTGATTGTTTCACCTACTTTTACCTCTCGCCCACTCTTCCTGTGGCTGAGCTCATCTCTTGGCTGTTTGGTTTTTTATTTACTTGGTAACTGGATTTTGCTTCTGAATCCTTATAATCTCATATTTGTATTCTATCATGACTGACTGGTATTTTTATGATTTAATTACAAGCTCACTACACTAAAAATTTGAAATGCTCTCCCTTCCTATAACATATTTATATCACTTGCCTGCTTAGACCAAATTATCTTCCCGTTAAAGTACTTGATACATGATTTCTAATGTCTGCATTCAAACCTGCAAAATTGCGTCGCTGGGTTTAACACTCTGGGCACATGGTCTTGATCACAATATTATCGCAAAAGATTAGACCTAAAAATATCCGTAGAAAATAACCTAATAAAACGCAGTCATTTTAGACATGGGGAAATTAAGTGTTTTGGTCAAATTTACGCAATAAGCGTATAATTTTCCCATTGCTGCTGTAATGAATGACCACAAATTTAGTGGCTTAAACCAACACATATTTATTGTCTTAGAGTTCTATAGGTCACAAATTGAAAATTAGTTTCACCAGGTTAAAGTCAAGGTGTGCACTGGTCTGCTTCCCGCTGGAGGCTCTAGGGGAGAATCTATTAATATTTCCTGGCCTTTTTCAGACCCCAGAGGCTTCCTGCATTTTATATTCATGGCCCCCTGCACTAGCCTCACCTAATGCCTACTTCTGTCATCCCATCTTCTCTCTCACTCTGCTTCGACTGCCTCCCTCTCACAGGATCCTGTGGTTACGCTGGGCAGTCAAATTAAAAACAAGTTGAGTTAGGTAAGGGGAACCTAGTTATTTTATTTGAAAATACTATTGCCATAGGGAGAATACTCTGAATATAAGATCTGCAAGTGTCTCAGGAATCAGTCAAAATAAGACTTTTTTTTTTTTTTTAAATGGGAAGAGAAAATAAGGCTAGAAAAAATTGGGTGTGGGGAAGTGGGATGAAGGAATGGGTGGTGTGATTACATAGTAGACCAGAGAATGTTTGACCCTGAGGCCAGGGTATTTTTTGAAAAGGGCCCATAAAGAGAGGATGTACATTCTGGCTCAGGCTGAGGGTGTCAAAGTCCAGGGTCCTGGGGAAACAGAGAATTCCTACCAAGGTGTGTTTAAGAAGCATTTTGTTCTGATTGATCAGTGGGAACAAAACAGTTCAACTCATCATTTATGAAGTATATAAGGGCAATTTGGAAGGTGCATGTCTGGTCTTGTCATATGTAAACAGTGGAGGGCATAAAGAAATTACCTAAATCCCAAGGGAAGGGGCTTCTTTGCAATAAGCTAATTTCCACAACAAAATGGTGGGACAATTGTTTTAACTATCACTGTTTTCTAGGATCTGAGGGCTTCTGTCAACTTCAACATTGTCATGGCTCACATGAATAATTCAGAATAACCCTCCCATTTCAAGTCCCTTAACTTAATCACACCTGCAAATCTCTTTGCCATCTAAGGCAAAATACGTTTTTAGGAACAAGAACATGGCTATCTTTGACAGTGGGGAGGTCATTATTCAGTCCACCATAAGAAGTTAGTGGAGATTCCTGAACGGATGTGAAGATTTTCTTATTTCTAATGAAACCATTTTCTGCCTCAGCCTTTGGAACTATGTATCTTTGTCCAGGGACCTGCCTCTACCCACCATCCTATCTGAAAAACCATCTCTTCAATTTCAACAAACCCCACACACTTTTTATGTCTGTTCTGAATTTGTGCTGTAATTGCTGATTCTGATTTCCAACTGTTAATGTATGCTCCTGGCCAACAGACAAATTGTCTTTTGTTAACACATTTTATGATCCTCATATGTGCTGCCAATATTGGTAGATTTACAAAGCCCACAAACCTGGTGTAGTCACTTAATGCTTATTAGGGCTTGGTGAACTGCTGTCTTTTGAATCTATCCCCCAAAGATGATGTGTTGGAAACTTAATGCCCAATGTAATAGTGTTGGGAGGGAAAGCCTAATAAGAGAAGACGAGGTTATGAGGGCTCTGCCCTTAAGAATAGATTAATATCACTATTAAGAGAGTGATTTAGTTAATGCAAGAGTGGGCTGTTATAAAGGCAAGTTTGGCTTCCTTTTGATCTTTTATTTTCTTGTTCTCACACTCTCTGGCTCTTCTGCCTCTGTCATGGCATGACAGGGCATGAAGGTCCTTGCCAGATGCTAATGCCATGCTCTTGGACTTTTTAGCCTCCAAAATTATGAGACAAATTTTTTTATATAAATTACCCAATCTGTGGTATTCTGTTATAGAAACACAATAAAGACTAAGACACAGACCAAGCAAAAAACCTTTCCTAGTCTACTCTTTTTTTGTTGCCATTCTTGCCCTACATTAATAAACTATTCCCAAAGATATGAGCAAGGACATAGACTTTCCTGACATTTTGGTGTATGTACAGATGGGTTTATATTCCCCAACTCTCAGATCTTCTGGTCCTTGGCCTATTGGAATGGCAAGTGTAATATGGTCCAAATACAGAATCAGGTTAAGAATGTGTATCTGTTGTTCCACCAACTTCTGCACCTTGGATATCATGTGAATGGATTGGGGGGAGTTTGCAAGAAATATGGTCCCTGGCTTAACTCCATATTATCCATGGAATGAGCCTATTAATGAGCTTGGGAACATTACCTGTGCATGTCCTGGGTATACTTTTGTTTGCAGCATGGGATCAGATCCTCCTTTACAAGGATGGGCCCACCACTGTCTTCACAGGCAACATATAGAAGGCTCTTGTTTATTAGGACTCTTCATGACTCCTTTTTCTATCCATCCTAACAAGAAAAGACTCCAACCTTTTCCCTGCAGATTAAAGAGAGGGCTACGAACAGCATAGCAAGACACCTGGTGGCAAAGCATCCCAGGGATACTTGTTTCTAGCTACAGAGTTTATGCCAACATAGACATGGTCAGAAACCTATCTTCTACCTTAGGGTTGATTGCTGAGGAAATTGCAAAGAACATCGTGGCTCAACAAAATTCTCTAATCTTCCTAGCTGAGGTATTCCTGGATAATTGAGCTGCACTAGATTTTCTCTTGGCCAAACAGGGAGGAGTCTTGTGCAGTAATCAACATCACTTGTTGCACTTACATAAATACCTCAGGAAAAGTTGAAATACACATAGAGAAGATCCCTCAACAAGCCACTTGGCTACAAAAAGTGCCTACCAGTGACCCTATCTAAGCTTACTGGTTTTCTGAGCTTTACTCATGGCTCTCTCAGGGTTTCCAATCAGCCTTACAAGGACATTTAAATTAGGAATTTCACTCCTTTTGCTAGGACTTAAAATTTACCTTATAATTTGCTGCTCAATTAAATGCTGTACAAAAACCATGAATAAGAACACTAATGTTTTCTCTTGTATGCAACCTCATAGTCCCCAAACAGGCACTAATGAATTCTTGCAGGGTACTGAAAGACAGTTTCATTCCTCCCATTCTGAGTCCAACCCTTACGACACTACTTGTCAGCAGCAAGAAGCCAAAGTGGTCACCGCCCTACTCCTACCTTGTTACCTCACACCTCAGGATTGAGGAGTGATCAAGCCCAGTGTAGTTGAAATCATCCTTATAAAATTAATTAAAACCAAGATGCTGAGATTTTAACAAGGACATAAGTCTTGAAAAACTGCATTAAGCATTAACCAGCTTTTGCCTCACAGCCCACTCTCTTACAGCTGTTTACCATTAAACTAGCTAACACCATTCTCTAGGATGTCTTCTAGACCCTGCATCCCAGTGGGTTCAATGATGCCAGCTGGTCCTGTGAATCTTGCTGAGGAACTTGCTCAGTACATGAATGCAGTTTCTACATCCTTATAATTTCATTCTGTCAACCTAGCCAATCAGCTATTCCAATTCCCTAGCCCTCTTCTGCCAAAATTCCCTTAAAAAACCCCAGCCCAGAACTCCTTAGGCAGATGGATTTGAGGGGTTCCTCTCCTCTCCTTGTTTGGCTGCTCAGTGATTATCACACTCTTTCTCTGCTGCAACCCCTGCAGCCTCAGTGTATTGGTCAGTTACTGTGCAGTAGGTGAACCTGGTGGACTTGTATCAAGACAATTACTAGCTTATACTGGATATTAGTCAAAACTGTTCCTATGATTGAAGGATGTAATACCATAAAACCTATAATTCCCATATTGTCTTGGGTCATGTCAAAGAAACACTCTAATAAGGAAGACAGTTTCCACCAGAGTTCCATAATAAAGTTGAAATGGTTCACGTGAGAACATGCTATGCAGGTAATACAAGGAGTACTTGAGCAGATAGCCTCTTTTCCCTTGGGATACCTTTACAAACCCCTGAGGAAGTGTTAAACACTTTGGGCTCTGGGCCCCTCAGGCAGTGCCTTATGAACAACTCTTTGCTAACAAACAAAAAGCTGTTTGATTTATGAATGGCAGTTCTAAGGCGAATAGACAGCATCCTGTTTGGAAACAGTTATTCTGATTGAAGAAGGTAAAAGCAGATCATATCAGTGGACTGAATTGCATGTGCTTCGTCCTTATGTTTGGGTTTTTATGGACCCAAGGGTGGTGGGTGATGGATTGACCATATGGTCAGGCAAAAGGACTTATTAAAGGTATGTCCATATGGGGCATGGCCCTGTAGGAATCACTATGGGAATGTAAAAAGTGCATTAAAGTAAGACAAATTAATGTTCATCAGAGTAGCTCTCTTCCCAGAGCCCTTCCACCACAGAAAGAGGACAAGAGAAGCCCTGTGTTTGGAAACTTTCCAAACTCTCTCCTATGAATCCCTTCCTTTATCTAATTTTAACCTGCATCTTTTTTTCTGCTATAAACTGTAACTGTGAATGAAAGAGCTTTCAGTAAACTCTGAGTTCTTTTAACAAATTATTGAACCAGGAGGGTGGTTTGAGGAACCCCATGAACTTGCTGTTGATGTTAGAAGAGAGGGCAGTCTTGTGAAAGACTGTGCCTGCTAACTTTGTAGTTGGCCTGAAACTCCCCCAACTTACTTTAGATCCTCCAGCATACTTTTAATTTTATTTTTTAATTTCTGCCATTTCATTGCTCAAATTCCTGTAATAAAACCTTTTATCAGCATAAGTAGAGATTGAATTCTCAAGAGAATTAAAATGACAGATTCCTGTGAATTATGACATCTGTACTTTGAAAATATGCCCACATGCAATAAAAACATACACACATATAATGCATTTGGTGGGTTAATTTTGATATCAATATAAATTCATTTTTATATAGCTATCTTTGAAAAATCTTAAGTCCTGTGGCTAAAAATTCACTTTTGTCTTTTTTGGCTTTTAATTATGTATGGGATATTTTGGTGGTTGTTATTTGCTCATAGTATCCAAATAAAGCATATAGTTTTCATGTACTGCTGATTTTGATTCATTTGAAGCAGCTTGGGATTTCATAAACTTTATTTTATCAGGATATTAACTCTTGTTATTTACTTAAGCATTATTACAATATTCATATTAAATATAATTTATCAGTGTATATTTTAGGAAAGCACCTTTTATTTGTTAAGTTTGAATTCTGTAACCAAGCAGTCATGAATTTGAATTCTTGCTTCCATCTCTTACTAAGCATGTGTTCTTAGCCAAGCTTCAATATTTCTCATATAGATTTGTAGTATAATTAAGGCAGCATCTTCCAAAATTAATTATTGTTTCTATAATAATTAATATTATGCTTTGGGGAAAGTCTGTTACAATACAGTGCAAAATGCTTACTACTGTGCATGATGCAGCCTCTGCTACTCCTCCCCCAGGCCTTTTTTCACAGTTGCATAACATTCCTGTTGTGCTGTGTCAATGTGAAGGGTTAACATTCCCCAAACCCCAACCTTTAGGATTCTAAAATTCAGTTGCGTCTTCATTACTGTGTCAGCATTATACCCAATGTGATAAGGAGCATGGTGTTAGTAGAAGTACACGGTTCCCTTGTTTGTTACAGCTCTTGTGTTGTAGTGTTTTACCACCCATACTCACTATAATGAAGGCATGAACTTTTCTCTGACGCTTACCAATTCTGGCCATAACCTTATTCTAATTTATAATCTTATTCTGGCCATGTGTTCCCCTGACCTGCTTTAATTCTCTTTCTCCCATAGCTTATTGCTTACCTCCTGTTTAACCACTAGATGGTACTCCTATATTTTTGGTATATTTCAAGTACACAGCTATGTCATTCTCATAAGCAGAATTTAAATGATTCAGAAATATAAATAACTCTAAATATCAATTCTAAATAAATTATAATTTTAGATGGCTTTAAAAATTAATTACAACTATATACATATCATGTAAAAGTCAAATGTTAAATGCAGATTTTTTTTTGGTCTGGATTTTCTGTAATTGGTTTTTTACTATCTATGTAGAAATGTGAAAATATAAGAATGATAATGATATTTATTTTGCAGTAAATATACATGTATAATTATTCTCCTTCTACATTCTAATACTTTGTGTTGATGTATTCCATGTTCTTCTGTATTTCATCTCAATTAGGTGTTTGCCTCTCTGGTACTTACTTATCTGGTACTTATATTCCAAAGGAACTATTTACTATTAATTAGAGATCACATCTGAATGTAACCTCATATGCAGTAAAACTATTTTGGTTTAGTGTAGTTCAAATGCTATTCTAAATATTGAACATTTGTTAAATAATTTATCACTGCACCAGCCAAATGAGGTAGATACTGCTTTATTTCTCATGCGAGGAATCCAAGAATTAGATAAATTAAACAACTTCCCCAGAGCCACATAGCCAGTAATTTCTAGATGATCTGTCTGCTTTAGATCACCCAGTCTTAATTATTATACAGTACCTACTAATACAATAACAGTAGTGCTGTTATTATAAAACTTTCCACTTTCTGCACCAATGGAAAAAAATAATTGGGGCTTACATATATATGTGTTTAAATTAATAAAATAAAATCTCTAGCTTTGGGGACTTTACGGAAAGAACAAAGATTAATACATATAATTCCGATGAGGTCAAAAGTTGAATGTTAAGAATCCATGGCAGATTAGAGAATTTTACTATCATGACCATAATATTATAATGTAATCATCACCTCTCTGTTTCTTTACTGCTTATGGATATTAATTTAATATTTCTATGCCATTTTTTTATGTAGTGGAGAGAAAAAATACAGAGACTTGTTTAAAGCAATAATAACCAAAAAATCTGACTGTATCCATAGTCCCTTTCTGAGCAAGGAACTGAATGTAAAGTTATATTTTGAGCAGGTGGATGAACTTTTCAATATGGTATGACTTTAATTTAGTTATCAACACTAAAAGGGAAAAGTTACACTTATTAATTTGCTTCATTAAAATAAGCTCTTTTATTTCAAGTTTTATAGTGATGATTTTTCTGATAGAGTTTGGAAGTAAAAATTCAATGGTATTTGGCTTAGGATAGTAATTCATGGTTGGTATAGATGCAAGGTGATCTGAGGGTGAAGAAACAATAAACTCATCAGTATGTAAGGAAAAATATTTAGCTTTATGTTGTCATGGCAGAGAGGTGTGAGGAAATGAGACAAAGAAAATGGGAAAGAGAATGAGAAGAAAAAAGGAGAAGAGGAAAAAGAACAAAGATTAAAAAAATAGAAAGAATGATATGATTCATAACAAACTGGGAAATGAAGGCTTTGGGAAAATATGTTTGGCAAAAACTATTAAGGGACATAAATAATAAGAATATATTAACATAATATTTATTGATATATAATACTTGCATGGTTACCAAAACTAGGAATTGTAGGAGGGAAGGCGAATAAAGAGAGGTTGGTTAATAGGAAAATAATTTTTAAGTAACTTTTCATGTGTTAGTTTGGTGCAAAATTTCTGAATTCCCACTTCCCTTTCCCTAGTACATTTGTTTACATTCGCTTCACACAAGCTTAGTTGATAGCTAACGTTGTAACAGATCTCAGATTCAATATTTGAGCAATCAGGGAAGAAAAATTAATAAGTAGAACAGGAGGTATGCCATAACAAAATTTATATATCCAGAGGAAAAAAATGTGTCAGAGCTAAATTTGACTGGGAGAGTAAAAATATGCCTGACTCAAAAATACCTGAAGATAAGGAGTGGGTTTATCAAATAATTACAATAGGAAAAAAGTCATTTTCTCAATGAGTTGCCAATTTTCAAGCACCCATTTAGGCTACATTTTGGGGGCATGTATACATACATATCTTATTATTTATTGATACATAATGCTTGTACATACTTATGGGATACATATGATATTTTGTTATATGCATAAAATGTATAATGATCAAGTCAGGGTATTTATGGTACCCATCCCCTCAATTACTTAACATTTCTATGTGTTGTGAACATTTCAAGTCCTCTCTTCTAGCTCTATTGAAATATACAAAACTTTGTTAGCTATAGTCACCCTGCTCTGCTATTGGACATTAGAACTTATTCCTTCTATCTAACTTCATGTTTGGACTCATTAACCAACCTCTCTTCATCCCTCACCCGACCCCCTACATTCGCACCCCTTTACCAGCCTCTGGTATCTGTCATTGTAATTTCTACTTCCATGAAATCAACATTTTTTAGCTCCCACATAAAAGTGAGAACGCGTGATATTTGTCTTTCCATGCCTGGCTTATTTCACTTAATATAATGGCCTGCATTTCCATCCATGTTGCTGCAAATGACATGATTTCCTCTTTTATGGTCAAATAGTATCACAATGTGCATATGTACCACATTTTCTTCATCCGATCGTTATTGAACACATAGGTTAATTCTTTGTATTTGCTATTGTGAATAGTGCTGCAATAAACATGGGGTGCAGGTATCCCTTTGATATACTGATTTCTTTTCCTTTCAATAAATACCCAGTAGTGGGATTGCTGGATCATACGGAAGTTCTATTTTTAGTTTTTTGAGAAATCTCCATACTCTCTTCCATACTGGCTTTACCAATTTACATTCCCACTAACAGTGCATAGGCCTTACCTTTTTATTTTTCACTTCCTTGCCAGCATTTGTTATTTTTTTGTCTTTTTAATAATAGCCATTCTCACTGAGGTAAGATAATATCTCACTGTGGTTTTGATTTGTATTTCCTTGAAGATTAGTAAAGCTGACCATTTTTTCATATACCTGTGGGCTATTTGTATGTCTTTTGAGAAATGTCTATTCCTGTCCTTTGCCCTTTTTAATGGTATTATTTGCATTTTGGGCTTTTTTGTTTGTTTGTTTTTTGTATGTGGGACCCAGCCTGGGCTTGCTCTCTGAAGCAATGCCGTCACATGGTGCTCAAGCAGCTCCCTATTTAGTCTCAGGGACTACAACATTCAAGGGGCTCTCCGGTGGCTGGGATTACAGAAGTTCAAGGTGGGAATGTGGACCACTAGTAGTCTCTCCTTTGCCATTTTCCCACACTGGGGAGCCTCTCCCGGATCCTAGCTGATCCCATCCAGGCAGGTTGCCTCTCTTCCCTCTCCTTCCTTGCTTTAGGTGTTTCCTGTCACTTGTCTGTTGAATTCCAGAGTTCTCGCTTGAAAATCTATATGGCACGTGCTTATCTACTCCTTATTTTGTTTTTTCTTGGTGAATGAGGCAAGTACCAGATGCCTCAACTTAGCCATCTTGAAGCCAGCCACATATCCATATGCACGTATCAGTCTGGTTGAGTGCTATAACAAAATACCACAGACTGGGTGGCTTCGACAACAGAAATGTATTTACCATAGTTCCAGAGACTAGAAGTCCATGATCAAGGTGCCAGTAAATTCAGTTTCTGATGAGAACTCTCCCTGGCTTGTAGACAGCTGCATTCTATATTCCCTCCATGCATAAGCATATATACAGAGCGAGCAAGATCTCTTGTGTCTTCTCTTGTAAGGGCACTGATCCCATTGAATTAGGGCCCCACACTCATGACCTCATTAAATTTAATTAATTCTAGAGAGACTCCATCTACAAATATAGCCACATTGAGTGTTAAGGCTTTACCATATGAATTTTAGGGGGACACAAACATTCCACTCCCTAACGGTAGAGAACGTGATGATACCAGAGAATTCCTTGACCAAGAGCCCAGTACTGCACTCCATTTGCTGTGAAGTGATTCCCTTGATTACCTATGTGGAATATCATGATGGTGGGTAAGGTATTCTGTAAGTCCATGTAAAGCAGTTTTGGAAGAAACATTAAGTGCAGGGAAAGCAAATCCATATCCAAAGTAAATGTCTATTCTAGTAAGAATAAAACAAGCAAAACGCTATTCCTTCCCTGGTAGAAATGATCCAATGTAATCAACCTGCCACCAGGTAACTGGATGATCCCCCAGGAATAGTACAGTAAGCCCAGCCACGTCCAATATTTCGAGCCTATTTAATGTGAGTCTCCTTTTTGTCTCTGTTTCAGTCAACAAAGAAAATAATCTATTATAGCCCTTTCTATCTCCCTGAGTTGAAACAGTAAACTAGGATTTTTTGCTTAATGGGTCTGTATCAATAAATCAGGCTTGATCCAACTTTATGTACCTTCCATAATTATCCCACACCCTACCATCCCACACCTATCCATCGTTACACATGATTTCTCAGATTGTTATCTGTGTAAATTTAAAAAATAAAGTACTTCTTTTGGAACATATTCCACTTCCTAATGAGTCACACAATTTGTACCTCACCTGTATGGACCTGTTGGGACTTGAGTTTAGTAAGAAGCTGAGAGCAAAAAGAGGTCTTAGGGGTTGTTTGAGAGGAGAATCAGCATGTCTTGTAAGGCAACTTCCTCAGGGGAGGCCATTATAGCTTTTTCAGGCAATGCAGTGTTAGTCTCCTCAGATAGGGGTAGAGGGACTTTTCCTACCGCCAAAGAAAACTCACAGGAATTTAAAGACTCCATGCCTCTAACTTAATCAGATCCTTGCCACATATCCCCATTCCAACTTTCAGGATCCCATTTCTTCTCAATTAATGCCCTAAATTTAACAATAGACACACTGGTAGGCTGAGAATTCAATTGGTCTTGTAATTTAATCACTAGTTGGATGAAATTTGGTTTGATTTGGTTTTTGACAGTCTCAGCACTGTGTCTACAGGAGATAAGGGTCTTTATTAGGAAAGGTACAGATGTTTTCAGGTCATTTATGCAGCTCTTTTTAAAATTTATTTTTATTTCAGCATATTACAAGGGTATAAATGTTTAGGTTACATGCATTGCCCTTGACCCACCTGAGTCAGAGCTTCATGCCCCAGACATCCCCCAGTGTCCATCCCCCAGACAGTGCACACCTCACCCATTAGGTGTGTATGTACCCATCCCTTCTTCCCCCCTCCCATCTGTCCAACACCCGATGAATGTTATTACTATATGTGCTCTGAAGTGTTGATCAATTAATACCAATTTGATGGTGAGTACATGCGATGCTTGTTTTTCCATTCTTGGGATACTTCACTTAGTAGAATGCGTTCCAGCTCTATCCAGGATAATACAAGAGGTGCTATATTCCCATTGTTTTTTGTGGCTGAGTAGAACGCCATGGTATACACATACCACATTTTATTAATCCACTCATGTATTGATAGGCACTTGGGTTGTTTCTACATCTTTGCAATTGTGAATTGTGCTACTATAAACATTCTAGTGCAGATGTGTTTTTTATGGAATGTCTTTTGTTCTTTTGGGTAGATGCCCAGTAATGGGATTGCTGGATCAAATGGTAGTTCTACTTATATCTCTTCAAGGTATCTCTGTATTACCTTCCACAGAGGTTGTACTAGTTTATACAGCTCTCAGTGTGGGAATTAGAATCCCTGAGCTCCATCCTTTTCTTTTCCCACTTTGACAGTAACATTAGAAGCAAGTAGTAAATCTCATTATTCTTGTTAGTTTTACAGAAATGTTCAAAGTTATCATAAACATGATCATCCATATCCTTGCCTCTTATAGGTGTTGATTAGGCATATCCAATTGTGATAATTTGCATAGCTCTATTGCCACATCATAACACGGACTATTTGTGCTCTCTGGACTATTAGAAATAGAGTTTTTTTTACTGTTTTTAAATATAATCATTAGAGAGCCAGTTCTAGAAACCAAGACTCAATTTTAAACACTCATCCTTAAAACTCTGTTCTTCCAGAACCACTCCTGGTACCAAAATCTGTTATCAGTCTGGGTTCCCCAGAGAAACAGAACCAACAGGATATGTATGCATTTGGCCCTTTGTATCTGTAGGTTCAGCATCAGTGGATTAAACCAACTGTGGATTTAAAATATTCAGAAAAAATAATTTAAAAAATCAATATAACAATAAAAATACAAATAGAAATACAGTATAATGACTATTTGCATAGCATTTACATTGTATTAGTCATTATAAGTAACATAGAGGTGATTTAAAGTATACAGGAGAATGTGTGTAGATTATGTGCAAATACTACACCATTTTATATAAGGGACTTGGGTGTCCTCTGATGTTATTATTTTAGAGGCTCCTGGAACCAATCCTCCGAGAATATCAAGGGATAACTATACATATAGACAGAAATGGATTTTAAGAAATTGACTCAAACTATTATGGATGCTGCCAAGTCTTCACGGTGGGCTGGAAGGTTGGAGACTCAGGAAAAAATCAGGGAAGACCCAGGGGAATCTCAGGGGAAGGCTATCTGCTGATGGAATCCCTTCTCCCTTGAGGGAAATCTGTCTTCTGTTCTATTTGGACATTCAACTGATTGGGTGAGGCTCACCCACAGTAAGAAGGACAATCTGCTTTACTCAAAGTTCACGGATTTGAGTGCTAATCTCATGCGAAAATACCCTGAAAGAAACTTCCAGAATAGTGTTTGACCAAATAAATGAGCACCATGGCTCAAACAAATTGACACATAACAATAGCCATCACACCCTACATTAGCATGCAACATAACATTTTTTATTTCTTTTTATATACCAAATATATTTTTTATTTCCATAGGTTTTAATACTCCTAGCCCCTAGCATTTTTGCAAAGAAAGAAAGTTTTAATTAGTGTTTAATTTTTTTTAATTCTTCTTTCCTTTTCTGTATTAGGTAGGTAGTGCAATGAAACTATATTTTCTCTTTTCTATATAAATGCCTTTAGCAGATGTATTAGTTAGCTTTTTTCTGTGGTAACCAATAACCTTCAATCTCCTTGGCTTGGAAAAAAAAATGTATTTATTCCCCTGAGTTTTGCAGCTTTGTTGAGCTCAGGCTGACCCTTTTATTCTAGAGCTCCAGCTAAAAAAGAACCTACTGTCTGTGACATAATATTGTTCTTGAGGAGAGCTCAAGAGGGACAAGCATGTTTTAGTACTTCTTAAAGCCTCCACATTTGAGCACATTGCTCTTCTTCTCATACTCTGTTGGTCAAAGCCATTCACATGGGCAAACCCAGAGTCAATGGGATGGGATACACACTCTTTCTACTATGCTGGAAAGCACCGAAGAGTTCCATAGCAAAGGGCAAGGAGGTACAATACTATACTCAGTAAGTAGCTAAAAATTGTGAGTAAAATCTGGTCTACCACAGCACCACTACAGAAATGCATTGTGTGCAGAACCATGACATCTTAGTAAGTAGGAGGTTTATTAAATCCTTTCCAATTCACTCTGGTTTTTCTGCTAAAAAAAAGAACACATTATTTCACATTAATTAGTAATGGAAGTATGGCATTCTGGCTGACGTGACTAATGTTAATACCACAAAATAGGTCTGAAGGGAATCTGAAGTAAAGTCACACAATTACAAAAATAATTATTGCCAGTAATAATTCTACTTATTGAGTATTTACATTATTTTAGGCTCTTTTTAATATATACCTGACTTGAATATTCTTATGTAATGGTTATAAAGTGTATATGAAGCAATTACTTTTATTATTAACTCTATCATAAAAATGAGAAAATTGTGAAACAACAAAAGTTTACCTAAATGCTCATGATTAGGTGGGAGGTAGCAGAATTAGAATTCAACTCTAAGCATGTAAAAGCCACAGTATCACATTGTTGTGGCTATAATATAGCAAAGGAAATTATAGAATTCCATCATATTTTGAATATAATAAAAGGCACTGTACATTTTTACACTAATAATGCCTGATAAAAGCATGTACAATACATATTTAAGATTTATATCATTTCTTCTAAACAGTGTGTGAAAACTTTGATGCATAGCATCTCAAGATAACTTTTTCAAGAGACATTTAAAGATATTTATAGACTTCATTTAGAAGGATGTGTTTTACATAAGGATAAGACCCTGGAGTGATGGATTTTACAGTCACAGATTTAAATTTAGGTAATAGATGATTTGTCCTAATCAGAACCCACAGGAGTTATTTTTAAAGACATCCCTATCATTCATCTCATCATATTCTTTCAGGTATTTATGTTATGAATTTCTCTCTGTCATGTGCATTGATTAAGAGACAAAACATCAGTTGTAAATGTGTTTTCAAGATTATCTTTAGAAAGTTCAATTTTAGCAAGTACATTAATGAGACTATTTTCTTAAAGCATTAGTTTTCTTTAAAAAGCTAACAGCAAGATATTTATATACAGAACTCAAAATAAGAATCTTAAGTGACAACATATGCTATATGCATTTAAATCTGCTAAATTGTATAGAAGATGCAACTTGAGTTATATATTTCCGGCAATGAGAATATAGTGGCCTAAGTCCTTTTCAGTTGGAATGAGAAAATATTAAGTTGGGATATTTTTAGTAAAGTGTATCCAAACTCATAGATATTTTAGAATATTCTATTGGAAAAATGTCAAGAACTTTTTCATTTGACATGTCTAGCATATGTGTTGACACTCCTGGGTCATTATCTCAAAATAAACAGCTGTATCTGCAACAGTTTCTCAGTTCCCTATTAGGTCATCTATAAAAAGATTATTTGAAAGCAATATAAAGTAGAAGTAACCGTATGCTCACAGATTATTGGTGACTTACACGACGTCTCAAATTTGATGGTGGGAATGGGTTTAGAAAATTAGATGCTTGGTAAGCATATTATGTGTAATGGTAACTTGTGCATATGACAATGATGAGTTTTTGTCTACTTTTGAATATAATATTTCTTGAAATATGCTTCATGATAAGGCTAACTTTAGTATTCTTACATACATGTTATAATTATTATCATACACATAAATGGGTCTAGGAAATTGTGTGAACAACTCCATAAAATGCTGAAAATATATGTATGTTCAAAATGATGCAGCATTGTAGTATTCCTACTAAGAAAAAAAGTGAGTTTATTTGATTGGTTGTACATCATTTTATACAAAATTAACATTTGAGGGAAAAGCTTGCATCATTTTTTATTATACCAACCAGTGACATAAGTATCTGCATAAAGAACTCAATTGAGAACTGTAAAGCATGCAAGGTTCTATTATATAGTTCAGAAGACAAATCTGTTCATTTACTTGCCAGGACTCAGATCCTCAGTGTCCTTGTTAGAAGCGGAGCAAGAAAAAGAGAAATCTAGAATAAGAGGTAGGAATTTGAAAAGCTGAAACACTATACCTCTGTTACTTGCATTCTGTATACTTACTGGCCATTGATGTTGCTATTTTTTTTAATTGTGGTAAGAGTAGATGGCACAAGATCTACCCTCTTACGTTTTTAAGCGTACAGTACAGAATTTTTAAGCATAAGCACAATCTTGTACAGATCTCTAGAATTTATTCATCTTGCATAATTGAAATGTATACACCTTGAAAAGCAACTCCTCATTTCTCCATCCCCTCATTCCCTAGCAACCACCATTCTACTTTTCTGGTCCTGTGAGTTTCACTATTTTAGATATCTCACATAACGTCTTACCAGCCACATGCTGCTAATATTTACCCCATCCTTGGAAATTCATGTTCTGAAAAAAAATTTGCAATTTATAACTTAAATCTTTTCATGTAATATTTTTGAAAATATGTATTTCTCCTTTTTTAGTTTGTCACAAGAAGAACAGTTCTTCAGAAACAAATCACAGTGAAATTATAAGATTTCTTTATAATTAGGTATAGTCATTAAATAAGAATAATTGGTTCTATTATACATGTTTAACCAATTATTTTATTGTTTTATTGACTTTTCATTTTATAAGGTTGCTATAAGTACAATAGAGTAGACTAAGTAACTGAAATTTGTTCCTCACAGTTCTGAAGGCTAGAACTCCAAGATCAAGGTGTCAGCAGGGTTGGTTTCTTCTGGGGGCTTCTCTCCAAGGCTTGTAGATGGCCGTCTTCTTCCAGTGTCTCCACGTGGTCTTCCCTCTGTATGTTCCTGTGCGCTAACCTCCTCTTCTCAAAACCCCTCTTTATATTGAATTAAGGTTTGTCCCATTGACCTCATTTAACTGCAATTTTTTTTTCCTTTAAAGGCCCTATCTCCAAATATAATCATCTTCTGAGGTACAAGGGATTAGGGTTTCAACATACAAATTTTGGGGTGAGAGGAAACAATTCAGCCCTTAATCTTGACATTATTAAAAGATATTTGATTTGCTTATGTGAACACAGGCGAAAAATGAGGTTTATGAAATAATATTTATTATAATCTTATTTTCTAATTAAGTGTTCAATATGAGTATAGATGGGAATATTTTCCATGAGAAGAAGACAAATATTGTGAAGAATAAAGAAAGAATAAATTATTCTTTAAATGTTGAATGTTTTATAATAATTCCTCTGTTTATGATTACACTGAGCTTAGTCCTTTTTTTTCACAATTTTCTCCCCTCTCCTTTATGCTAATATGTCAAAGTTTATATTGTAATTACCTCAAATCCTAATGATGGTCATACACATTCCTCCAGCTTCAACTTTAACCCATTATTATTTAAATTCCTTTTTATATATCATCATTTAAAGTATCCTGCTGGTATTTCAAATGTAACATGAATAAAATAAACTCAGCATATTCTAGCTCTTTCCCCTGACAGATCAATGCAGTTTTCTTTTATTTTCCCTCCTTTTTATTAATATCAAAGTCTGAAATCAGATTTTTCAAGCTTAGTTTTCCAATTCATATTGTATCCTTTTCCCCTTTATACAAGCAACCTCTAAATTATGCTACAACAATTGATTTCATCTTGTTCATTTTCATTATTTCTTTAATGCTAGAATAGGCTGTCATACTTTGTCCTTCAATTCCTTTACTTAAGTCTCTTAAGTAAAGTCTCCCAAATTCTGATGTCTTTACCAAATTCATGCTAAAACTTCTTCCAATTATTTTATCTTGTTTTTATTTTTAACAGAAAATATAATCATTTCCCTAAACAATAACCCACATATACTGCTTATAGAAAAGTGTTCAAATAATACAGACATTCACAATCCTGTGCATTTTGAGAGCATTATACATAATAATCAATGTTTCCATTTTTCTGAGATTTCTGTTATAATATTGCCATTGAAAAGACTCAAATCTTTAGTTACTGTATTTGTTGTATATTGCTGTTTGAAAATATTGCCAAAAACCTAGTCAATTAACATGGTCCACATTTGTGGATCTCATAGATTCCGAGTCAGAAGTCAGGACACAAATTAGAGAGATGTTCTGTTTCAAAGTCTCACAGGTAAACTCCAAATCTCAATCAGGGTTGCAGTCTAATCTGAGGCTCAACTGGGGAAAGATCTGCTGCAAAGGTCATATGGTTGCTGACAAAATTCAGTTTCTTGCAGGATGCTGAACTGAGGACCTCAGTTTCTTGCTAGCTGTTGACTGGAAGCAGCTCTCAGTTCCTTGCCATTTGGCCCTTTCTATAAGGCAGCTTACAGCATGACATCTTGATTCTTTAAAATGAGCAGGGGAAAGAGAATCTTCTAGCTACATGACTGATAAACGTATGCAAAATAATTATGTAAAATTAATCACTGTATGTATCCTATCACAATTGCTCTGTACTATTGGTTAGAAGCAAGTCTCAGGTGCCATCCACACTAAAGGGATGGAGCTCACACAAAGGCATGAACTAGGGGATGGGTTTCTTGGGAATCACTCTAGAGTCTATCTAGACTCTGTTATATAAATCATGTCCTTCCTAGAATACTTCACTCACAATTTTTATTTATCTCGATGTTTTGTTTTTACACTTCTCCATTATGTTAGTATGTCCACACTTTTCTCTTCAGGAAGCATTCTCTTACCAGTATAATCTCAGAACTACTAAAGAAGTTATTGTTTAAAGCAATTATTTGAAAGTTTGGCATTTAAATAAAAATAAGAATGTTATATGATATTTTTACCTATATACCATTTGTCTAGCCCTACTAATAGAAGTAAAGTGCTGAGTAGATTGTAGGAGAAAAATGTCTCCTTGCCATCTATTTTTCTAACATACAGTTTATAATCTTCCTTCAATGCCTAATAGAATCAGGTTTATGTGTTTATAAGTAATATGACAGAAGCAGCCATATCTTATATATAAACTTCATAGGGGCACATTATTCTGTATGTGCTAATAATTCAAAACATGTTTATGATTGATTGGATCAGGTCTGAGTAACAGGTGTTTGGACACAGAATGCAAGATCACTTTTAATCAAGCAATTTAATATGACTTTGTAATATAATCTGCATAAAAATCTATGTTAGAAAAATGAATATTTTAAGCAAGTGTAATGGCTACTAACCCAACATGATAAAAATTGTTTTTGACATAAAGAAATGCACTACACGGTAAATATTTCTTGCTGATTAAATGAATTCTTTAAATTAAATCCAGCATCAAATGGCAACATCTTTCCCCTTTTGTCTTTAATAGTAATTTGCTCCAGAGTTTATTAGCTATTTTAAATTCCTGTTGAAACTTAATCTAAAATGAGAGAATCATGTATCAGAGTATAAAATAATGACACATAATATAAGCTTGGTAATAAAAAAGCAACTTCTTTCAACTGAGAAAAAAACATCGCATTTAATAGCATACAATATAAAAGAAGAGTATTGCTGTCAGACAAATTACTAACACTTATGTATTGAACAGTGATATGCATTCTTCAGTGGTTGCAAAAAGATGCTTAAGTTAATGTACTGCCTTAAATCTCTAATTATCTAAAACTCTATATTTTTAATCATGCAGCATGTATTTACTAACAATTATTTGTCTGCATTAGAACATGAGTCAGCTATCTGACACTTAAAATTGTTAATAGATTAAATGTAATGTGGTTGCTAGATATGTGAAAAGTAGACTTTATGATTAAAACAATTTTTTACACGGTTAGATACCAAAATGAAATTCTTACAACAGTAATACTTCATTTGAATTGGTTTATAAATGTCATGTTAGCTACAATGCAATGAATTGTGTAATGGATTTTAGAAATATTTTTTTCCAAGTCATGTAAAGTACTTCAGAGGTGAAGTCTCAAAGTCATGCAAACTTTTCATCAGACTGATATTAGTGGAAGACTTGAATAAGTATTCAACATTTGCTGGTTTCTCAATATAAAATAAATTTATAACAGAAAAGTATATTATTTTTATGTAAAGAGGACCTAATTTTCAATTATATGAATATTTACATGGGTTTTTATTTAATCGTCTGTACAAGGAATGTAAATTTGAAAAGTTGAAATAATTAAATTGATAGTTCAAGAACAGAAATATTCTCAACTCATTAACTACATCATTTAATAACTATACTAAGTATATTGTTAGTCCATAATGGAAAAGATTATATGCTACACTCTTAGGGTGATGCAATGATGGATAAGATATTAATTGCTTATTTTGTAACTTAAGAGAAGAACTGGATTTGAAAAAATGAATGTAGATAGATACATCACAGCTCTAAAGACTACATTCATACTCGTGATCAGAATAAAGTGTTATAAAAATAATATGACAGAATTTCTAGCTGAAGAAGTCAGACAAACCTTGGGAAAAGGATTTGAACTATTTTAAGAAAGTCTCATTTTAACACTAAATTTCAATAGAACATAAAGAGACAGAAACTTTATGCAGAAGTACGTGTGTGAGCAATATTTTAGAGAAAAGAAAACTGAAGTTGTACGCACATCCTTGACCATAACATGTATGACTTTCTTCCTACTAAACATGGTCATTATATCCTTCATTTTGCCTTCTGACTTTTGATTTGTTTTCACTTGACTTCTTGTATTTACTTATGCCATGGTATAAGAAGAGCTTATGTTGGCTATGTTGTTGATCTGAGAGAATGAGAGACACGAAAAGCAAAGCATACTTAGATGAGCCACTTCAGCTGCTCTGAGAGCTGCTGTCTCTAAGCTCGTTCACATACATATGCATGAACCTATCCGTGATTCCAAAGCTTCCCAAGTAACCCCCAGCTCCAGCAGTGGATCCGTGCTGATGTATAGATTCATAAGTGAAAATAAATGTTTGTTCTTTTTAGCCACTGAGTTTAGGGGTCCTTTGATACACAGAAATTTGTGGTAGATTTAAAAAACAATGCTGAAAATTAGGGTACAGCTATAACAGAAAAAAGTTATGATCTGTTTCATTGTCATTAGAACCACATAATGAATAGATGCAGGAAAAAAATGGTGAATAAACTATTTAAGGAGACTGAAAAAATGTTGACCTTTACAATTTAGTTGTAAAATATTTTGTAAAATTAAACCTACAATAACTTAAAAGATTGAAAAAGTATCTAATATAAATGTCAGCAGGGGTATTTTTTGTGTCTCTCATTCTCTTTTTGAGACCTTTTCAGGTAGAATTTTGGAGTGATTTTAGCTGCAAATGACAACATACAATAAGAAAGAGCTTATTTTCAGAATAGAACTAGCCAGTGTGAAAGCAAAATGATGAGTATGAAAATATAACTACTTCTCATATCCAGACTCTTCAAGGAGTAAAGGATATTCAAGTTCAGAGACAGCATGTGGCCGTAGAGTAAATCCAAGGTGCTATCCATGCTATATGGTTTCTATGTGAAGACCTGTGACTCGCATTATATAAAAGTAGATTCTTTCACAAGGAAATAAAGGACTCTAAGTTAAGTATAAAACTACGTTCTGTAGCAGTCTGATTTTTTTTGTGTGTGAAGTCTAGAGAGAAGTATATAACTAATAGAATATTCAGTATAGCTTTTGGCTAACAGACAGCTAAAATCAAATGCATAGAAAACTCTCAACATTTTGAGAGGAACTTATTGGCAATGTGCTCTACATATGACCCAATAGGTGACTGAAAGTGATGAAATATGAAATGTCCCCTGGGATCTGAGCATTCTAACCGCAGAAAGCAGGCTGAAAACATTTATCTGCCACCAAACACATACATTTTTTCAATGTTCTTCTCATAGATGACCAAAGATGATAATAATAAAGGACAGACATCCCCTGAGAACAGAGCCAAAAATGATGGAGAACATTGGACAGATAGGCAATCTCAGCAAACAGAATTAGGGCTTAATTAAGAAACATCTCCTAGTTTCATTGTAGAAAAACCTGACAGCAATTTTTTAAATTTTCTTTTCCTGTTAACACCCTATGAGGAAGAAACCTGCTAGCATTTAATAAGCAAAATTTTGTAATTGCTAAGAACCAGTGACTGCTCTATGACTCCTATTATTTCCTTTGATAACTAAAAGTTGATTGAATTTTCCTGTCATAATTTTAACATCTTTTTGTGGATTGTATGGTGAGTAAGGGCAGACAACAAGCTTGTTTAGTCCATAGGTGGCCTGTTCAACAGGAATTTGAACCTGATGCAGCGGATAACGTCCTACACTTTGAGTCTCATTACGTGATTAGGCGAGTAGACTGGGTGTCCTGGGGGCAAGTATATTTTGCATGTGGGAGGCACATAACTGCTGTGGCTACAAGGATGCACTATGGCAGGCTACATTATCGGCTCTAATTATTCTCCTTACATACCTCCATGGTTGAGTATATTTCCCCCTCTTTGGCTCTGAGTGTGGATATGTGACTTGCTTTGACCAACAGAATTAGGAAGGAGTGACAGGTTACCACACTGGAGCTTACATCTTAAGATTTGTTGTATGTCTCCACTTTCTCTCCTTTGCATATATCATCAACATGGAGGAAAAATAAAAGAAGTTTACCTGAAGCCTGTAGTTACTAAAAGAGGATTGAGAAATGAGAATCAGAGCAGGCCCAGCTGAGTTAGTTTATCCAAGCCCAGCAAAAGGAATTATAGTTGTTTTAAATCTGTGTCTTTTGGGGTGGCTTATTATTCATAATTCAGAGACAGGTACTATAAGAGAGTGCCCAATATATATATCTGGCTAGTTGGCTTTGATTTCAGCTGGTCTAGATTTGGTTCTTCTGAGTGACTCTTCTTTGCAAATCTGTATCTTCCTTGGGTCACTTATTAGAATACTAAGTGTGGATTTGCTTGTTTTTCATTTTATTTCTATTAATTTATCATTATCTTTATATTGAGGGTTTTGGAAAATAATTTTAGACCTAGAGAAGAATTCCAGGAATAGAAAAAATAGTTTTTGTATATCCTTCACACAACTTCCCCAATGTTAGCATCTTACATAACCATAGTATAATTATCAAAACCAATAACTTGATATTGGCAATGCTATTAATAGGTTTTGCCTTTTATTCAGATTTCACCAGTCTTTCCCCTAGTGTCATTTTATTTTCTTCCAGGATTATTTTATGCGTTTGTAATCTATGCTATTAGGTTTATACATATTCATATTTGTTATATTTCCCTGATGTGTTATCTCTGATCTTCAGGAATTAGTCTCTTTACCTCCAATAATCTTTCTGGTCTTAAAAAGTCTGTACTATTACTAAAGTTTCAGCTTTGTTGGACAAGAATTTTTCATGGTATATCATTTTCCATACATAAATATTTTCATACTTGTGCTTTTTAATATAAATTATGATGTTGACCACTTTTATTAAAATGTTAAGATGATAACAAAGTTTAAGACAAATATTAGTGGACTTTTTCATCATTATTTTCAAACATTTTGTTTCTAAATATATTTTAAACATTACATAACATTGCCATTATTGTTTTGTTTAGCCATTTTTTTAGTAGACTATTTTAATAGACTTTTTTTTCTTTTTAGAGACGTTTTAGGTTCACAGCAAAATCGAGCCGAGGGTACAAAAATTTCCCCTATATCTACTGCCTCCACAAATATATAGCCTTTCCCATTATCAACATCCTCCACAAGAGGGGTATATTTATTACAGTTTATGAAGCTACATTGATACATTATTACCACCCAGAGTTCATAGTTTACATTAGTTTTCACTTTTGGTGTTGTACTTTCTAGAGGTTTATACAAATGCATAACTGATATGTATCCACCATTATAGCATTATACGGAGTATTTTCACTGTCCTAAAAATCCTCTGTACTCCACCTGTTCATTCCTCCCTTCCCCATAACTCATGAAAACCACTGATTTTTTTTTTTTTTTTACTGTCTCCATAGTTTTGCCTTTTTCCAGAATGTCACATAGTTGGAATCATACACAAGCTAGCCATTTCATATTACCTTGTTTCACTTAATATGCATTTTAAAAATAAAGCTATGTGTTTTTTCATGGCTTGATAGCTCACTTCTTTTTAGATCTTAATCGTAATCCTGTCTTATGTACCACAGTTTATCCATTCACCTACTGAAGGACATCTTCGCTGTTTTCAAGTTGTAGAAATTATAAATAAAGCTGCCATAAACATCCATGTTCATGTTTTCATGTTGATATGAGACTAACAAAAAAAAAAACTCCTTTGGGTAAATGTCAAGATGCATCATTCCTAGATGAGATGATAAAAATATACTTAGTTTTGTAGGAAAGTGCCCAACTGTCTTTCAATGTAGATGTATCATTTTGCAATCCCACCAACAATGAATGAGAGTTCCTGTTGTTCCACATCTTCACCACCATTTAGTGTTGTCAGTCTTCTAGATTTTGGCCATTCTAACAAGTGTATAGTGTCCCCGATACTTTTTATTCCTGCCTTAATGTCTGGTACTTTTCTAAAATTCCTTTTCTGATGATGCATACCTTCTGGCAATTATCTTAGGTTTATTTCCTGACTATTATCAGTAATACTTGATTTTAGAAACATATTCCCTGGGCATAGAATTCTTGGTTGACAGTAATTTTCGTGCACCGTTTTAAAGACATATTTTCATTGTCTTCTTGCTTTCATTATTTCTGTTGGAGAATTAGCTGTCAGTCTCCCATCTCTCCTTTAAAAATATTACTTTTTTCTCCCTCTGTTAGATTTTATGATTTTATCTTGGGCTTTGGTTTTTACAAGTTTTACTATGACTGTCTCAGGGACACTTGGTTAGTCTTCAGGATAGTTTTGAATCTCTGCATTAATATCTTACATCAATTTGGAAAATCATCAGCCATTATCTCTTCATTCCTTCTTTTCTCTTCTACTGACATTCAGAACTGCAACTATAAAAATAGGACACCAAAATCAAAATAGAGCACATTATAAAAATCTTAACATTAAAGAAGAAATACAGGCTTATTTTCTGCCACAAAGAGGACATTTTGTGAAATTATTGATAACATGGAATTTGGGGAAAAACAGGCTCAGTTTGAAACTTGGCTTCACCATTTACTTGTTGAGTGTCCTTACGTAAATACTTAGCCTCCTATGCCTCATATTTCTTAAGTTCAAAGTAGATGAAATAATTATTATATCTTATTTGTGGATTTATTTTATGATTAATTGAATATAAATCTATAACACACTTAGCAGAATGTTTGGCATATGATAACCAGGACTTTACTACTGTGAAGTCATAAGTGATATAGGGATAACTGACTATAGTTTTATTTACTTTGCACTGCAATGTTGGATTACCTGTCTTTTTCCTGGTTGAAAGTATAAGATCTCTAAGAGCATTAGATCTGTATCTTGTTGGAAATTTTGTTCTCCATGATTCAACACAGCGGTTGGCACAAGGTAGATAACACCCGTTTTGTGTTTGCTTGTTTTAAAGAATGAAATAAATAAAGGGATAGATGACTGGGTGGAGAAATGGAGTGAATGTCATACCTAGACTGAATATATGCACATAAACTGTGTCATGCACACCGTATTTCTTAGTCCTCATATAACTTTGGTCAAATCTCACTAATTGTCTATCTATCAATCTATCATCTACCTCAGCTATTACCTATGTTTGTATATGTGTCAGTATGCATTCCTATTTTGATATTAAAAACTCCTTTTGTCCTTTCCCAGAACATAATAAAAGTAAGGGGATTCAAATCACATGTCATTTAATTAATTAAAGGAAGATGAAAGAACAATGGATGGAAGCAACAAGGAAAATAATGAAAAATGCTTGCAAATAACACAGAAGTATTTTCATTTAGTGAAGAACCATTACAAAAATAATTTGTTCAAATATACAGTCTTCAAAATATTCTATGGGCAATATATGTCAAATGCCTCATGCACTGCTACATTGGCCAAAAGAACTTACTTATAATGATTTTCGTACTCTTTTCAGGAAACGATATTATAAATTTTCAGAAAGACTTTATTGATAAAGTCAAGTGAAGGGCAGACTATAAATTGTACTTACACAAACTAAATTCAATTCTTTTCAACCAAGATATAGCCTTTTATAGGCCAGTTCAATTATTCTTATAGAAACAACTTTTTAGATTAGCTATTCCGTTTTATAATGTATAATTTTTGCCTTAAAGAAATACATTTTATCTAAGTAATATTATCATAAAATAAAAATTATTAAAATATAATAAAATTAAACATGCAAAAGTAGAGTTATTTTTCCCTTTGGCAATTTCAGGGTGACCTTGAAATTCTTAATTTTGTGCCATTAAGTCAAGAGGACAATTGCTATGCAATTTACCCAGCCAAACAAATTGAATCAATATCAAAGACAGTCTTCAAGGAAGATAAACATTGCAATGCATAAAAAGTGATCAATTAAAATTATAGATATGCATATACATGATAAATTATACATATACACATAAAAATACATAGCCTATTAACTATTCATGGCTGGTGTTTGTAAGACTCAGCGGTATTATTGTGCATATTTTGGCTATTCTTTTAAGAAAACAATAAGGTTGAAGACGTTTTCATCTAATTTATTATTGTTGCTTTAATAATGTAGCATTAATACACAGCCCATGATAGGAATGCAATAAATGCTTATAAAAGTGAAATTACATCCTAAGATGTACCCATCAGAATCACTGAATTTTTTCCTGAATGATTTGGCACAATGAGTCCCCTCCCAAGTAGCAATCAGTGATACAAGAATTTTACTTAAATGCTCTCTACATGAGTGATAAAGATCAAATGAAAACAAAAAATACTATCCAGAAAACCCACATATTTTAATAATTCTCTGTATAAAATTGGAATCATATTGTTTTCAGAATTAAAGTAAACTGTAAATATCAAGCAAATGTTTATTTTTGAAAGCTCATTTGGAAAGAAATTTGTGAATAAGCTTTGCTATCTTTTCATTCAAATTCTATCAACATTACACTTCTACTCTACTCTATTTTCAGTATCCTGAATACCTGTCTATTTAACATCGTTGACATTACCTTGGTTTTCAGCAAGTGTGTTAAAACTATTCTGTGGCTCAGACTAATATATGATACATCCCCAAAATATTGTATTTTAATTTTCTTATTTATTATTGGGAACTAGAGGTCTAAAATTAGACTTTGCTTTTATAGCAATGATAGCTAACACCACCACCAACAAAGCCCCATTGAGTGTGAGAGAAATATTAAGTGCCTCAGAATTTATTTCTCATAAAACTTTTTTTCTGTAAATGCCTGATAGAAACTGTTGATTGTCACAATGTCCTGTTTATACATTAGAAGATAACTCCTGACATGATAATAATCATTTGTTTATTTACATCCAAATGTAACTGATACGTCAGACTGTGTCTTCACCAGAGATCAGCCTCGTTTTTGTTTTTTGTTTTTGTTTTGTGTGTGTGTGTGTGTGTGTGTGTGTGTGTGTGTTTTGTTTTGTTTTGTTTAATAAAGAGAAAACCAGAAAGTTGGGCTGTTGTGTTTCTCTTCACTTACACTCTCTTTCACTCCTGGTCCAGCTTCCACCCTGAGCCCTCACTGATTGTACTGCTTTTCTTTTCTTCGAGCTATAGAACATCTTGATGAGATGATGGAATGAGACTGGCTTACTTTCAATCTCTTCTTTACTTCTAAACATTTGTGGATATGTGGGATTTTTTTTAACTGAAATCTGTGAATAGTTTCTAAGGAAAATATAATGTGGAATGGGAACATTGAAGCCTCTAACTAAAACTAAGAATTCCCCAGGGTTCTCAAAGGAAGTACCTATATAAAAGTCATCATGGGGTCCAGAAAACAGATGTTCCTCTTGTAGATACTGTTTATTTTATTTTTATTTTAAGTAGTTCTTCTTCTGTCCTTAAGAAATAATTTTTCAACTTTCCCCAAGTGAATCCCCACCCTTGTTCAGAGGACAGTATCTCAATTTCTGGATCTATCTATGTTCTCTGATCCACAGATTCACATTGATTGTGTCATACTGTATAATAGACATAGATTTGGTAGTACGATCAATGTTACTTACCAAATTCTCAATGTTCTGGGACCCCAGAAACCATGTTCAAGCCTATGAATACAGTCATATTTACTTTATAGTTAACAAAAATTTCAAAAAGTGAACGTGGCTTTTTCTTTAATATTACATTTTCTTTATCACTCATATTTTTTTAAGTACAGGCATTCATTTTGATGACCAATATAATATGAAGAAATAAGCTAGATGTCTCTATTTTCCTTAGCAACCCAAGAATCATATTATTGAATTGTTTTGTATTGTTTCTTTCATACTTTAACTTGCAGCATATTACCATAATAAATAGTATATATCATATATTTATGGACATTTTCCACAGGAGGGCTCTGTTGTGGTGAGGAATCAAATCATTTTCCTTCATTTTCCCTTGGCAAAGAGAAGGGGATAGTAAATTATTCTACTAAGACTGAGATCACTAACATCTGTTTACAAAGTAAAATATCTAAGTATGTAAGCTAAATAAATCACAACCCAAAAGTATTTAATCATGTTAAACAGTAGGTGATTATATTTAGTCATGATTTATTTTCATTTGATCTGTCCAGATCAATGGCAGTCTTATTTAGAAAGTATGTCTGAGTGTCCTTTAGCTAAAACCATTATATTTCTGATAAATGTTCATTTTATCTACTTCAAGTAGAAAAGTACAATTTATTCCCACATTTAGATAGGTTAAAATATGCTTTGCTGTTTTGTATTTCCAACATACTTCTATTTTTTAGAGAAAACAGTGATTTATAAAAGATGACAAATTGCAAAATAAGCTTCACTAGGATTTATGAATTGCAAAATGCTCTCTTGATAATAATCAATGGTAGAATCACTGTTTAAATTTTCTCATTTATTTGAAAGTTCATACATTACAGAGCTGGAAATAGAAGCACCCCCTCCAAACTTTCCATATTAAAAAAAAGAAAGATTGTGTCTTTATCACAAAAGAAGTGAGTTAAGGGCTTAAAGTTGTAAAATTTTATATTAGAAACGATTCATTACCCTCTGTTGATGTGAAGAGATATTTCTCTGCACTTATGATTAGAATCTTAAACAAATGGTCAATGTAGAAAGAGAGTCTCTTATTTTATCACACATAGTAGACAGTGATTTTGTAGTTTAACCTCAATGGCTGAGATAGAAACAAAATTAATGTACCTAATAATAATCAAAATGGAATGGTGCCAAAAACTCATTTAATATATTTTTCTTAATATATAATCATTTGATTCTAGACATGTAGAATATAATTGGTTATATTTTCAAATTAGAATTCAGGAGCTTAATATTGATCACCTTAATATTTAGAAAGGTGACAAAGGTTGACAACCAAATTTTATTTATATATTTATTCGTTATATCTAACCAAATTGCCATTAATCTTTGTCCTTTTTGTTCACATATTCCCTTTATGAAAAATACTCCCTCCCGCCTTCCCCACCTCCCTCAATCCTTTTGAGCTTTGTTTTGTCTGCTTGCTTCGCCTACTGGTGTCCAGACTTCTCTTGCCTTCACCTTACTGTTAGGTCTTTGTTTGCATTTGATTTCACCCTATGTAGTTTATGTAATTTCATTTTTGTTAGACTTTCCATTGAATAGCCCTGAGATCTCTGAGAAACAGTCCACTGCAGGAAATATCAGTATTTCTCCAGCGCTCTTGTGTTTACCAGCAAATGGAATTTTAGAGAGACGATTCCTAGTTGTGGCTGTTCTTTCAATATACGTTCGTATTCCTCCATGCTCTCTGTGGAACCACCCTTTTGGAAAAGTGAACATTAGGAGGTAATTTCTATGTTTCAATCTATAAGGACAATCAGAAACTCTGATTTTGTTCTCTCTGCTATTGCACACACATCTATCATACTGCATTGGTCCTACTGACATCAGTGGCTTGACCCGAAAAAATTATATTCTCTGATTCATGAGAATGCCTTTCATCTTGTCTGTTGAAGGTGATTTCTTTGTATGTGTGTATGTTTTATATAAGAAATTTTGGAGAGAATCCAAAAACCTCTTTTACTTCCATATACTCTCTTGTCTCACTGATTTCACTCAAATCCATTTCATAACTTTTGACTATAATACATTATATTCTAACTTTTTCTTGTCAAATTTAATATTTATCCACGTATTGCTAAATCTATTAGTCAATTTTCAGTTCTTTTCTGAAGTGACCTATTAGCAGTATTTGACACAGTTGGCCTCTCTGTCCTCAATGATACACATTTTTCCCTGCATTTGGATTTAAGATTTTATTCCTACCTTATCGACTGTTTCTTTTTATTTTAATTTTCAGGATTCTTCTCTTTTTTTAACCTTTTAATGTTGGAATATCCTGGGCCTTAGTCTTTGTTCTCTTACCTGAATAGACCCACTATTCGTGAGATCTCATTCATCTCATGACTTTAAATACGCCTATGTGCTGATGACTTCCAAATTAGGCACTCAAAATTCCAGACTAAAACATTCAACTATTTATTCAACTTTCTTAATTATAGATCTTAATAAACTTTTGAAATTTAATATATATAAGCTAAAATTATTGTCTTTTTCCTCAATCTCCCCAACCCACAGTTTTTCCCGCTCATGTAAAGGGCATTTCGACCCTTTGGTGCTCAGGCAAAACAATGTTCTTTGACCCCACCCTTTCACTCACACTCCATATCCAATCCACCAGGAAACACTGTTAGTTTCAACTTCAGAATATTTCCAGAATCTGATTACTTCCCGTCAACTCCACCACTGCCATCGTGAAACCAACTACCATTATCTTTTTTCTTGATTAATGAAACGAATTCCTAACCGGCTTCTCTGATTCTCCACTTACACTGCGCTCTACTTTTAGTACGGCAAAGTGACTGATCATTTTAGAACTTAAGATTAATTAAACTTTAGAACGCATCAGCTCAACAGTCATGCCTTTCTGTGCCTGATAACATCCTTCAGCCCTTCTATGCTTTTGTCTGTACCATAAAGGCTAAAATTTCCAAACCTTCATTTCTTAGACTCCCTTACAAATAATGCTTCAGTCTAAATGTTGCTAATGAAAAGTACTAATATAAAATTTTGGAGATAAAAGGGAATGAAAACCTATTTGTCTAGTTGCTACTGTGGGAAGATGTGTTTCCTGTGCAATAAAGCAAATATTGAGATTTTGCCAATAGCTCCCAGGCCTCTTTCTAACAGCTATCCACTTTGGGGCAGAAAGCAAGTGACATCATTAATCATTGTCTCCCTGTGACGCCTGCAGTGTCCAATAGCTGAAAGCTAAAAATAGCCTCTTTGATTATTCTTCCCAATAGCTTTTCATCACCAAAATCCCTGTATTAAATCATTCTGATTTGAAATAACTAGAGTGACTTGTGTTTACTCATCTGAGTCCCATTTGAGTGAGTATTAGGTGTTTGAAATGTTCTCACAGAACAAAGCATCATATATGGGAATTTGGAATTGTCTATTTGACTTGCTTTGATTTCAGGTAGTAATAGTCTTACTATCAGTGGTAAATTGGTTTGGATAAGCAAACAGAATGCAATTGCAAAATGTGTACTTAAATTATAATCTATCAGTGGCTGGAATGACGTTTTTATTGAAGGCAAACCTTTGGGAGATGAAACTGCACAAACGATAAAACAAAATGTTAGAAATGATGATTAAAATATCTATGTGATGATGATGGTTTCTATTGGAGAACTTACAGAAGTAAATGATCAGAATATTACCTTAAATCTCATTTCAAGATCAGATAGGAATACCAAAGACCTTCCATGATTATCATGAAATAATCTCTTAC